>PVIH01010941.1:0-72018 GCA_004025045.1 Sigmodon hispidus
GCCCCCGTGCCTAGCATGTCCCCGTGCCTAGCATGCCCCCGTGCCTAGCGTGCCCCCGTGCCTAGCATGTCCCCGTGCCTAGCGTGCCCCCGTGCCTAGCGTGCCCCCGTGCCTAGTATGACCCTTATCCCACTGAGTCAGTCACATTGGGTATTTGGAAGTTACTCTCTCAGGAGAACCTAAGCACCTTAAAGGGGGGAATCTGACTCATTATTGTGCCTCATTGTCCTGTCCGTGGCCCTCAGAGCTTACCCTGGAGTGGGTGGGCACAGCATAGTTGGAGCAGGAACTAGTTGGTCCCAGGGTTTTCATTTAGGATTCCTTCTTTCACGTTGCTTTGGTGAGTGGAAGTGGTAGATGTTTTTCTTTTGGGTTTCCAGCAACTGGCTGGAATGTCAGGAGATCTGTCATTGCTCAGACATCTGTGTCAGGCTCGTGCATTCTGAGGTTAGTGGATGAATCATGACAGCAGAGGACTGGGCAGAGGCAGGCCTTTCTTGTCACTTTTTTTCTATCTTTATAAAGTGTGTGGTCGGGGCTGGAGAGATGGCTCAGCGGTTAAGAGCACTGTCTGCTCTTCCAGAGGACCCGGGTTCGAGTCCCAGCACCCACATGGCAGCTAACAACTGTCTGTAGTTCCAGTTCCAGGCAAACACCAAGGCAAATAAATAAATAAATAAATAAATAAAGTTTAAAAAAATAAAAATAAAGTGTGTGGTCTAAGTGACACAAGTGCCCTGCTTTTTAAATGGGATCTTAACCTTTGCTACTGCTGCTGCTGCTGCTGATCCTGCACACCATGGAACTCTAGGGCCTAACTTGGAGCAGGGCACCATGGTGCAGTGCCAGGAAGTGGGGTGGAGCATAGGCTCATCCTCCTAAAAGCTCAACAGCCCCTGGCAGCTTCTCTTTAGCTCTGACTTGGTGTTGCCTCACCTTGCCAGTTGACTATACACTTAATGGTAGGCACCATGCAATTTCTTTGGGGATGCTTTTGATGTATGTGGCTACATTAAGTGAGATTGTTTAGGTCTGGATCTTCAATTCTTGAGTGTGATGCCTGCCTGCCTGCCTGCCTGCCTTCATGACAGTGTATGCAGAGTACAGAGGCCACAGACGTTTGCCATAGGAATGGGAATAGATTAATGCTTAGGGAAATGCCTAGGAGAAAGCAGACTGAGTCACCTTCCTTTCTGCTGTCTTCCTCACGGATGCACTCTGGTTCTGGTTTGCTTTGTTGGGAGAGGCAGTGGCCCAGTTCACAGTGGGTAGTGTGCTGGGGTTTTCTTGCTGCAGTAAGAAGCCACATGATAGAAGCTGGTCAGAGAGAGAGTTTGAGGATCCTTTTTGTGGACAGTATTTATTTATTGGTTGATTTATTATCTACCTCTTATTTTGCACCCTCTGTTCTCTACACTGTGTTCCCTGTGTGCATGCTGGCTTAGACAAATCAGTGTCAGAGGGGTTCGTGAGGGTGGCCTCGGTGAGGGGAAGCAGCACCCTCACTATACTCTAAACACTTGAGTAGGGTGTGACTTCCTTTGCGCAAGTGAATGGTTTTCTAATGGATTAGTGAGAAGTGAAGAGCTAGTTAAGACAGTCTCACAACTCATTTAATGAACTTTAACGAAACACGAATTTCTGTTTGAATCATATATAAGAGGCTCTTTTCTGGAATTTTTTTATCTGATTGAAAATGTAAATAAAAGACCTGTCCAATTAAGTTGACTTGACTTTCTCACACAAAGAGAAAATGATGTTCTCAACTGATAGTACATAGATTATATATAATAGAGTAGTATGGCTTCTATTTTTTAAAAAAACGCTAAAATATTCACAGAAGATTTCAAACCATGCATTGCCTTGAAACCTGCCTTAGTTAATTTTGTGTTACTGTAGTAAAATAGTTGAAGCCAAATTGTGTATAAAGAGGCTTATAAGTTCATGACTCTTGTGGCTAAAGAGTCCCAACTGCATGGTGTCAGTGTCTTAACCTCTTTTCATCCCTGTGGCAGAGAAATGGAAGGAAAACCCACCGCGTAGAGGAGCCAAAAATCTAGGCAGCCTGTGTTCTGGCAGCTCGCTCTTTTAATTTTTTTTTTTAATGGTGTTTTTTTTTTCTTATTATGAAAAAAAAGGTCTTTTTTTTTTTTTTTTTTTTTTTTTAAATCCAAGTATCCCCTTGTTCAGGCTCCCTTCCCCCTCTCACTCTCACTCTCTCAGGTCACTCTCTCTTCTCCACATCTCCCCATCTCCTCCCCAGCAAGGACAGGAGGTCCCAAGGTCCCAATATGGCTTAGTTCAGCATCCACTCCAGGCAAATCCGCATTCCTCAACCCCACATCAAGACTGAGTCAGGGGTTCCTCTGGAGGGAATGGGCTCCAAGGTGCCGGTCCAAGGTGTCTTAGATCCCATGCTATTCAGTGGTTGTGGTTTGCAGCTTGGGAATGCTTAGCTTTTTTTGTTTAAAGTCCACTAATGAATGAGTACATCCCCTGTTTATCTTTCTGGGTTTGTGATACGTCGCTTGGGAGAATATTCTCCAAATCCATCCATTTGCCTGTGAATTTTAGGTTATCATTTTTTTCTCACTGCTGAGTAGTACTCCATTGTGTAGATGTACCACAGTTTGTTAATCCATTCTTCATTTGAGGGACATCTAGGTTGTTTCCAGGTTCTTGCTGTTATGAATAATGCTGCTATGAACATAGTTGAGCTAATGCCTTTGGAGTGTGACTGTGCGTCTTTAGGGTATATGCCCAGTAGTGATATTGCAGGGTCTTTGGGGAGATTGATTCCCAGTTTTCTGAGAAATTGCCATACTGCATTCCAAAGTGGCTGAACAAGCTTATGCTCCCACCAACAATAGAGGAGTGTTGCCCTTGCTCTGCATCCTCTCCAGCATAGGCTGTCATCTGTGTCTTTTATCTTAGCCAATCTGACAGGTGTCAGGTGGTACCTCAAAATTGTTTTGATTTGCATTTCTCTGATGGCTAAAAGATGTTGAGCACTTTTTCAGGTGCCTTTCAGCCATTCGTAATTCCTCTGCTGAGAATTCCCTTTTTAGTTCTGAGCCCCATTTTTTTGATTGGGTTATTCAAGGTTTTGGGTTCTAGTTTCTTGCGTTCTCTATATATTTTAGAGGTCAGTCCTCTATCACTTGTAGAGTTGGTAAAAATCTTTTCCCATTCTGTAGGCTGTCATTTTGCCTTATTGATTGTGTCCTTGGCTTTACAGAAGCTTCTCAGTTTCAGGAGGTCCCCCTTATTGTTTGTTGATTTTAGTGTCTGTGCTACTGGTGTTATATTTAGGAAGTGGTTACCTGTGCCAATGCATTGGAGGGTATTTCCCACTTTATTTTCTATCAGGTTCAGTGTGTCTGGGTTTATGTTGAGGTTTTTGATCCACTTGGATTTGAGTTTTGTGCAGGGTGATAGGCTTGGATCTATTTGCATTTTTCTACACACTTCCATCCAGCTATGCCAACACCATTTGTTAAATATACTATCTTTTTTCCATTGAGTATTTTGGGCCTCTTTGTCAAAGATCAGATGTTCATAGGTTTTTTGTGTTTATGTCAGGGTCTTCAATTCTATTCCATTGGTCCACAAGTCTGTTTTTATGCCAGTACCAGGCTGTTTTTATTACTGTAACTCTATAGTATAACTTGAAGTTGGGGATTGTGATGGGAGCTCACTTTTAAAGAACTGGTTTAGACTTCAGTGAAACAGTATCAGTTCACACATGAGGTGGCTCTCCTGACTTATTTACCTTCAGGGAGTTGATCACTACAGACCAAGCTTCCACAACATGAAGTTTAACCAAATCTAAGCCATGGCAAAACCTTATTCAGTGTGCTTGAAGGTGGCCAAGTGCTCGGGGGAGGCATGCATGCACTTATGTTGGTTCCTCCTCAACCCTGGGTATTTCTGTGCTTTGTGATCTCTCTCTCTTGGTATCTTTACTTAACACTGTTGCTGCTGTTACTGAGCACTCCTACGATTTAGCATCCTCTGAGTTCCTTATGTACAAGTCATGCAGTCATCAGAGTTAAGACTGTATAGTTCAGTAAGAAGTGATGTCTTTGAGGGATTTAATGAGAGGTACTTATATAAAGGAAGCAAAATTGTTTTCTTTTCTGTTTTCAAATTTAGATCTATGAGGTCTAGTTGAAATGAATCTGAAAACCTGGTAGTGTGTTCTTTTTCTAAGGCTCTTATGACAAATTATTATAAATACAGAGGCTTCATTACCTTCCAGCCCTGGGCTACAATCTCTGTAGATGCTGTTGAGTGTTCTAGAGACTCCGTATAGAATTTGGCTTTTCCAACCTCTGCAAACTAGCCTCCTTTGTCTGCAAAAACAGTACAATGAGGCCATCTTCTCTGTTCTGGCTTTTCTATTTGTAAGGCCTTTGCGATTGTACTAGGCTTACCTGGGTAATCACTGCACTTTAAGGCCGGCTTAGTCCATCCACAGCTGTTCTCCACTATTTAATGATTATGGGCTCTGGAGGTAAGGATGCAGATGTCTTTGGAGGAAGCCAATTTTCTGCCTACCACAGAGCGTTGGGGTGTGTAGCAGGAAATGAATGTTTACGGGTGCCTAGAGGATCTGCAGCCGGGCTTTAGAGACTTTCACGTACTCTGATTATCTCAAATTGTGCATCAGGATCTTAGAGACATCAAATGAGTTGTCACTGCTACAGAATGACTCCTAAACACTGGCGTTTAAAGCTTGGGTTCCTGGTAAGCATCAGGCTGTGCTGGGAGATTGACAGACAGTGTTTCTGCAGTCCCCAGAACCACCTCTGAGATGAATGTCATAGACCTCATCCTACCATTGGGAAAACAGGCTCTCATGGAAGTGTGATTGGCCTAAATTCACATGGCTGCCTTAAAACTGAATACTACAAGTAGAGGAGAGACGGTGGCCAAACTCATTGTTGAAATTACAGTGGGGTAAGAGGTAAGGACATTAAGGACTTGATGTTCCTTCCTTTGCACTTTAGAGAGGCCTTATGTGTCTAATCCTGAAAAATATCTGCCAGGGTGTTTGCCGAAGATTTGATGTGGCATGTCAGAATGACCAGGTAGCTAACTGCCTGACTTGGTGACCTCTCCCTCCTTCCCCTCCCTCCGCCATTTCCCCCACTCTGTGTTTTATCCACTGTGTACCATGCTTACCTCATTAAGTATTATTTTTGGGCGACTTTTTAATTATTGCTTTTGTTTTCCCCTAAAGTAGTTTCTAATAGTCCTGATCCTCTACAGTCAGTGAAGCGGACACCATTGTCCTTACCCTCAGTGAAAAGCTCTTCTGTGAATGGGCAGTGTGGAGGCTGAGCGTCAAAAAGGCAGGCTGAGGAGCCTTCTTATGGTGACCAAGCACAGCGGCGGCACATGAGCTCAACTTGTGCTTATTTGTTTTCAGAGTTCTGTGGCTTCCTCCATAGTTGAGTGACTAAGATAGAAAAGTAAAAGCAAGAAGAAAAAGAAGTAAATGCTTATTACAGATGACAGCTGCAGATATGGCAAATGCGGTGTCCACGTGCCAGGTGAATTGCACCAGCCATTGATGAAAGCAGAAGTTCAGGAGCATATAGTCATCCATTGGTAGTGCTGAGTGAGGACCTGTGAAGGAAACGATCTGTAATTATCTCTGGGTATTCCCAGAATTAGAGCATAATAATGCTAGTGGTAACTCCCACCGACCCTCTATACAGATCTAGGCTCTATTTTCCAGATCATTATTTTATCTAATCTTTGCATCAGCCTCCTACAGATAGACGCAATGCCCCCGTTTTAGAGATAATGCCACTGAGTGTGTGAGAGGTTGAAATTTAGCTTAAGTGAAGATCTATGTTCACTTTGCTGTTCTATACATCTTATTTCAGCATAGCCAGCATTATTGACTAAAACAATTCCATAAAACTCAGGGAAGTATAGAGAGAGACTCAGAGTGCCTGGCATGGTAATTATACAGAGAAAACACCATAAGAACACAAGCATGTGTGTTTTAAAGTAGGTAAAATGTGCTTGGCCCATACTGTCCTGGATCAGCCCTGAATGCTGGCAGCAGCTAGGACATGATTCTGTGCTTCCCATAACTTGCAGTACTGAGGAGTGCTTAGTCATGTTGGGACTTTTTCCTCCTTCCATAGTGCTTGTAGACACCTGGACTTTTTCTTCTCTGTCTCTGCTCCTTACCATTAGAAGAAAGTAAACCCTGGTGGAAGTGCTGGGTGCTAATTAAGCACTCTGCACCTGGCCACTGATTGCACCTTGCTAATTACATTCATGAACTCTTGCTCCACATTCAGCACACAGCACAATGGTCAGGCCTGTCTGGAAATACCTTCCTAAACCAATAATTATTGTAGCTGCATTGTTGTGCTGCCCCAGACCTGGAGCCCAGTGGATGGCATCGAAATGCTTTCTACTGCCGCTGGTGCCTGTGTTGTGGTTTGCAGTTCCCGTGTGGTGTGTAATTGCCATCAGGTGGTAGTGGAGTTGGCTGTTGCCATGACGGCTGTGGTGGGGAGAATGAAGCTTTTTCTGTGCTTTGGAATCTTGGATTCTGATTAGCCTTTGGAACTTGATGCTCTAAAGCATATGAAGGAGAGTCCTGCAGTAAATTCCATAGTTCTTTTCTGTACTGAATGCTCCCTGGGAGGAAGACATCCTGCCTCTGGCCTGTTTCTGCCACTGTCCACTTTCCTGATGCCCCTCAGCTAAGCTCCCTTCAGAGGCCTCCGAGACCCTCCAGGGCTGGAAGTTTGACTGCAGGCAGGACCAGCTCATTCTGTCCTGACCCAGGGACTATTTCTGGGTTTGGAACACTTTCAGATATAGTTTAGAGAGTAAATGGAGATTCCTGGTTTGCTTTGATATCAGTTGTGAATGTCCACTCCTTTAGGAAGATGTTCCCATGTAATGATTAGAAATGCATCTTAAGCTTAGTCTGCTCATTGCGCTGCTCCTTAGCGGTAGGTGTGTCCTGGAGTATGTAACTACCTTGACCTAACTTTCCTTATTTGATTCACACATGGTATAGTAAAGAAGCCACCGCAGGACTCTTGGAGAAGAGTGAGTATGCTGGCAGGTGTAAAGCATTATTGTCTGACAGGCAGCAGTGTTCGATAAATGTTGTGCACTGCTATTATTTCTTTACTACTGTCAGCTTGTTAATTCTGACTGCTAAGACCCTAACTGTGACTAAGGAATAGTACCTGCCCTAGACAAAGCAGTGTGCCTGGACATGCAGGAGGACTACAGTGTGGCCAGCACTGTGCAAGAAACACCTCTCCTCCTCAGCCACCCTCTTTGCCCTCTTTCATGACCCACTACCATGCATATCTTGTGACAGGGAACTCCATGTATGCAGTACTTTTTCAGCTACTCACTTGTAATATAAGCAACACCGAATGAATGGACACTGGGTAGGAAATGATTAAAGAAGAAGAGAAGAGTATGTAGAAGAAGAAAGTGTAACTCTGTCAGAATGTCATGGTGGATGTGTGCTGGGTGCTGGATGGTGTCTTGAGAATGTGTAACACATGGTGTTTGCAGGGGCCTTCTCAAGAATGGATTCAGATGTGCATTTAAAGCTTATGAGACTGAAGATAGAGAGAGAGGGAGGGAGGAAGAGAGAGAGGGGAAGGGAAGGAAGGAGGGATGGAGATAGAGGGAGGGAGGGAGAGAGAGAGGGAGAGAGAGAGAGAGAGAGAGAGAGAGAGAGAGAGAGAGGGAGAGTGTTAGTTCAGTATATCCAGTCATGAGGCTGTAATGCAGACAGCTGTGAATTGCAGAACCATGATATCTTTGCAGTTAGGAGAGGATTGTTTCTAAGGTCAGTGTTACTGAATGCTCATGTGCATAGCTTCATGTGCATTCCCTTATGGCATTCAAGAATGCCATCTTTCAGAAAATATCTCTATAGCATATGGATATGTTTATATGAAAAGTTGCTTAGGTAATTCTAATTTATATTTTTATTTGGTTACATATATATGCATATCTTAAAGTAGCGATTCTCAGCCTTTCTATTGCTGTGACCTTTGAGCACAGTTTCTCATATTGTGGTGACCCTCAAGCATAAAATTATTTTCATTGCTGCATCATAACTGTATGGTGCTGTTGTGAATTGAAATCTAAATATTGGTTATGCAGGATATCTGGTATTTGACCCACAGGTTGAGAACCACTGTCTTAAAATAATGCTTATGTGGATTGCTTGATCTGTCTGTCTATGTCTACCTGTTACTTGCATACTTTACAATGCTATTTTCTTGTTTTGGGGGTCTTTTTTTGTTTGTTTTCTGATGGGAATTATTATTACCACACTGGCATCAGAAAGAGAATATAAAAGAGTAAACATATTGCTATAGATCATTAATTCTTGCCAAATTCTGAAGCAAGCATCTTTATCAGGTAGACTTGGTTGGCTACAAGAGGAGCCATGTTTGTTTGAGTTAATGAGCTGCTGAGATAGCTGTGTAACTGTGATTGTTTCTTACTGCTTCACAGAGTAGTTTATTTACTCCAGATTTATCTTACTAGGAGAATGCTTTTTAGTGGGGCTTAATTTATGCCATTATCTCTCTGTATTAGTGTTTGGCTTCAGTATTCAGGGATTGGATAAATCCATGCATGGTGAATCTTAGCCTGGTTCCAGACATCCTTTTGAGAGCTTACAGTATTGTTTACAGTGGAGATGTTTAGGAAATAGACAGTGGAGATGTTTGGGAAATAGACAAACTGAAGAAACAGCACTATATATATGAATGATAGACAGATATTGTTAATACATATTGACAGTGCCGATATATAATGATGGTGAATACTCTATTTGATTAGAATCTGGTTATTATCACAATCGTAAAGAACCGTTGCTCAGGTTGAGGCCATGAACAGTATATATGTGACAATATAACTGAGGTGAAAAGGGAGTATGTTCTGATTATTGTTGCTTCAGCACATAGGTAGCTCTTGATCACAGTTGACACTGGAGGAACATCTAGATGCTGAAGCCAGCCAGCCATTACTATAAGCTATAGTGTGGCTATGATGACCCTTTTAAAACTGTTATCAGAGTCTAGGCAGTAAAAAGTTTAGGGTTTTTTTTTTTTTTCCTTTGACGTTTCTGTCCAACTCCTCCCCACGGCATCATTATGTGTCTTGCTTTTTTGCTCAGCAGCAGGCCCAAGGGGACAGAGCTGGGTTTGTGTCTGTCATGGTGCCTGCTAGAGGGTTTCAGGTTGGCAGGCTGGCATGCACTGAATTTCCAGCGTGTGCACTGCTCATCCTTTGCAGCTTTGGGCACGAGTGTTGCAGGCCTCAGTGCAGTGGACCCTGCTTGCCCCTTCCCTGAACCTTAAAGTGGGTTCCCTGCTTGCCAGTTTTCCTGACCACTTAAACTGTGGTAAATGTAGCCAGTACGTGTCTTCTTCCATTTGCTCCTTGCACAATTTGGGCCAAAGTGAAGTCAGCAAAAGTCAAATGCAGACTCCAGCTTCTTTTTTTTGCTGAGAGCTTTAGATTTCTTTTCTTATAGAGATTACATTTTAGTTATTATGGACTTGTTATAGGTGCAGCTACTTGAATATTTTCTTGTTCTAGATCGTTTGTCTCTGTCTACCCCAGGACCAGAAGAGTGCTCCATTGTATCTGGAGAAAGGGAAGCTTTTGAGTTTTTCTCTGAGAGAGGGAAGCCTGGGCTTTGTGTCTGCAGGTGGTTCAAGGACAATGACTGAGGTGTGAAGATTCAATAAGACCATGCTGTTAACCTTGAGCCTAGGCAGCAGCTGAGCCTAAGCAGCCTTGCTTACAGACACATTCCTGTGATTTGACTCTGAGGTCTAGAATTCCTGAAAGGAGTGTGATCCAGGGACTGTGCCCTCCAAGCCCCGCCCTGCCCCCCACCCCCTCCGAGGTCAGGCTGTGACAGTAGGCAAGATGCCCAGTGTATTCTTCATTTGAAGGTGTTCATTTTATTGAAATGTTATTTCTTAGCTGGGATAGAATTTTTGTTTTTCATAAAGCTTTCTGTGTCTGAAAATTTGCTAAATATTCTCCTGGGTATTTATGAGAAATCAGTGATTTGCTATGTTTGTTTGTTGTTGTTTTTTTTTTTTTTCAAACTGTTGTTTTATTTCTTGTAAGTTGGTGAGTCTACATTTCTAACTTTTCTTTTTATCCTGGCAGTGTTTTCGGAGTCTGTGGTGCCATCCTTACTCACTGTTGCTCATGTGAATTCTGTCCTTCCTTTTCCTTCTTTTTCTTTCCGTTCCTTCCTCCTCCTCCCGTCCTTTCCATTATCCCTCGGACAGAATCTGCCCACAGAATAGCTTTCAGATTACTCATTATTGTCTTCTTGTGTTTTAAATTACATTGGACCTTAATCTTTTTATTGATATAACTGGTTTTCTATATTAGGGTTTATTTTTGATTTTTCTTTTAGTTCCTTTTTGTGAGTCTTAAATTGTAGATTGTAGACATTTCTAATAAAAATAGTAGAGCAAAGAGTTTCCCTCTAGTGGCTATGTTCTACAAATTTTGTTCTAATTATTTATTAATTTAAAATATTTCTTAATTTTCATGAAACTTCCTTTTGGCCAATGCTTATTTATCAGTGTGGTTTTGCACTTTCTGTATGGTTAGAGAATATTTTATGATCCATTAAGGACTTGTAGTCAAAGACTATAGTTTATATAGTTCAGTGTTTAGAGTCTTCCTTAGGGTTGTTGCACTGTTCAGGTGTGCTTTGCTTTGGTGACTGCTCTTCATGCTCTGAACACTCCATATTGTTGCTTTGGGGGTAAGGGCTCTCTCTATACATGTCAGCTGACTGCTGCAGCAGTTGATGGTACTTTCTTGAGACAAGAGGTGATATAGTGCAGGCTGTCCTGAAACTCTTGATCCCCCTGCTTCAGCTCCCTTGAGTGCTTGGACTGTAGACAAGTATCACCACATCTGACATAAAAATATTACTTGATACATAGAAGTCCAATTACAGTGCCCACTAATAAAATTCTGTTGGATTAGAGAGCAACATTGGTGTGTGTATTGTAGCTGTACTCTGTAGAAACCATATGGCGTCTCCTACAGTTACAGAAAGGTTGTGACCTATGATCTAAGTCAGATCATTTCTAGCAACACTCCTAGAGTGTGAGCCACTGTGAGCTTTGGATCTACCCTGAATGTATAGCCACAGTCTGCCACTCATTAGTTCTGTGAAATATGATTGGGAGCCATAAGATCATGAAATCACATATTCTGGTTCTTGGAAGTTCTCAGCAAAGGTTGGTTATGTTTTTCTCTAGTTTCCAGGTTGACTTCTAGATGCCTGCCTGGCTAAATAATACAGAAGTATGAATTTCTAATGTGGAATGATGTTTACCTTCCATCCCCTGTGGGGACTTCCTGCCAGAGAATCTCACTCCCTATCTCAGGAATGAGGTGGTTTCTCCCTCCGTAGGAATGGCCAGCCTTAGAGCAAATCCCTCCTTTTCTGCTCCTCGCCTTTCTCCTATCTGCCTGGAGACACTATTATGAGGTTTAACCATCTACAGAGAACTTGGTGGTATTTTTAGGCTGCCTGTTCATGGTCATGTTTGGAACCCAAGTTTGTCCTTAAGTTTGAAATTCAGTAGGAAACTGTTTGGAAAATAGAGTATGGACAGTATTAATACTTGTGTTGTTATTGGGATCCCATCAGATATGACCACTCAGGCATAGTTCATAGCCAGTTGAAAGTCTTTATTTCAGCCAGCTGGAACTACACTCAGGTGTATTCAGGGCTTAAGTGTAGCTCCTTAGACAAAGGAGCTTTTAAAGGCAAACATTGCATCCTGGTATCTCGCTTAGCAGCTGCAGTGGGAAGTTTGCACAAGCAAGCAGTTTAACAGAAGGTAAGATACGTTAACTGGGACATCTTGACCTCAGGTTCCTGGAATAAAGTTGGGTAATTTCTCATGGGATTTTCCCCACAAGGAGATCAAATTCTAGGTAAAAGTGAAATGGCCTTAGCAAGAATACAAATGGAGGAACCACTGCCCTGTCCTGTCCTGTCATAGGGTCTTCTGAGTTAATGGAAACTACCTTTATGGATAAGAGTAATAAAATAATATCAAGACTAAAAACAAAAACTTTATCTTTAAGAAAATGTGTAGAAACCACATATAGGACTTCTGTCTATAGTAGGATTTATAAGACTGTTTTCTGATTTTTAAAACGTAATTAGTGGAAGAAGATAAGAGTTGGGTGTCAAAAGAGAAAACGTGAAGATACAGCTTCTGGCCAAGGGAAGCTGCTGTGTCTGTCTATAGATTGGTAGACTTCTAACTCTGAAGCCTGGAATTTTTAATCTTGGGGTTTTGGATTCTTTTGGATCATGCTCATGCAAGTATGTGTTTGTGTTGAGTTCAAGGAGAGAGTAGAGAGATCCATTTTGAACAAAAGAGGTGTGCTTGGGTGATGTTTGTGATGCCAAGATTCCATCAGATCTGGGCAGCAGATGTTATTATCTTGGAGCCTGGGGATAGTTGATAGCTGCAGAAATGGATTCACAGAATATAAAGTGTGCTCCAAAGTGTGAAGCCCTGGAGGTTTCCCAGACCCTCAGCTGGGACAGCCCAGCAGGTTAGAATGGACTTTTCTGAAATGATGGTTACATTTTTAAAGCTTTTTTCTTTGTGTTGGCAATTTTTACTGATACTGTCTCTGGGTTAACCTTCAGTTCCCTTAACAGACACTGGGTAGTGGCACCAGCCCATGCAATGGTGATTTTGTTTTCACTGTCAGATACTTTGAACTTCAAAATTAGAAAGCGGGTTTTAGCTGATGGAGCAGTAGCAACTACTGATGTTACTGAATGTCACACCACGTGTACACATTTAAACAGTACTCTTTGTGACTACAGATGACAGGGTACAGTATTTGTGGATGCCATAGTGGAAAGTTGTCTCAAAAAAAGTATCAGGGGAATTCTGATAAGCATTCATCAGGAGAGAAGGCCTCTTCTAATGCATAGATGGGCTGACCAGGTATCAGAGCTGTTAGCAGTGTTTGTCTGATGGGTAGGACTTACTCCACTTCAGTTTTGTACTTAACTTTGTAAGTCTTAAAGTCAAATCCATTTTACATTTACTTTAGGCAGTAATTCAAATACTTACGGATCCAAGGAGCTAATTTACTCAGAGAAAGCTTTAAGTTAAGAGTTAAGATTGCAAAGAAAATGGTCACTAGGAAGGAGTGTATGACTTTTATTCTACTTCAGGGTAGTTCTTGTGTAGTTCAGGGTCAAGATTGTTGGTTTATGTGTCTAAGTGTCCAAATACTGCATCATGGACTCTCCTATACTGAATGGCCTTTGGATGTTTCTCAAACACTAGTTAACTGTAGTTCAGTTGTAAGGTGCTTGACATCATGTACAAGTCTCTGGTTCAGTCCCCAGCAATGCAGAGAAAGCACCCAGTCAACAATGCACATGTCTGTCTGGTTTTGGATGCTATTCTGTGGCTCTGTATGTCTCTCCTTAAAACAATCACTCCCTTTTGCATTCATTGCTGGGGCTTAGAAAGGATTAGCAGCTATAATTTAGGTCTCTCAACTTTGTTTTCTTTCTTTTTTTTTTTTTTAACTTTATTTATTTATTTATTTATTTGCCTTGGTGTTTGCCTGGAACTACAGACAGTTGTTAGCTGCCATGTGGGTGCTGGGAATCGAACCCGGGTCCTCTGGAAGAACAGTCACTGCTCTTAACCACTGAGCCATCTCTCCAGCCCCTCAACTTTGTTTTCTTTCAGATTTTTTTCTCTATTCATTTATATTAACACATACCCTTAAACTGTAGAATTGATTTAAGATCTATAGAAACGTCTACCATGCCCTTAATAGGGATTATAGACTGGGATAGTTAAATTTGAAAGGAAAATCTTGTAAACAGTGTTGTGTTTCTTATCTGTAGCTTTGCTGTGTATCTTCATTTTTCAGGGTTTTAGTTTTCTGAGTATTTGCAGTTTCTAGTGTATAGACTTTATATCCATTTTATCAAATTAATTTTAATGTCATATTTTGATACTGTTTTGACATTATTTATGATTCTATTTCTAATGTTTTTGTTCTGTGTTCATGCAGTTGATTGCTATATAGTACTCCTACATGCAGTCACTCTGTAGAACTCAAGGTTACTTCTGGTGTCTTTGTTGTAGACAAGTTGGGACTTTCTTGATCATTTTATCTAAATAATGACAGTTTTGCATTTTCTAATCTGAGTTAAGTTTATACTCAGTTTTTATGTCTTTCTGTTCTGAGTAGGGCACATATGCTCTGAAAGAACATGTATGTAGGAGTATTTTTGGTTGATTATGATGGGGCTTTAGTTTTTTCATTTTGTGAGTGCTTATGTGAGTTTGGGTGCACACATATGTACGTGTGGGGGGGGGGTAGGGGGACACATGGAGGCCAGGAGGTGACACTAGCTGTCTTCCGCTATCTCTCCTCTTAGACTTTGAGACAGGATCTCGGTTCACCCGAGCTTGCCCACTTGCTTGTACCAGCAAGCTCTGGGGTCCTGCCGTATCCAGCCCCCCAGAACTGGCCTTGCTGCAGGGGATCAAGCTCTGGTCCCCAGGCTTGCACAGCAAGTACTTTCCTGACTGAGCCCAGTCCCATCTGTACTTTTTCAAATATGATCTTTGGTCTCTTTAGGTTGAGGACGTTTCCTTTTACTTTCACTTTTCTAAGCGTTTTAAATTATTTCAAGTATTTATTGTGTTTAAGGCTTCTCCTACATTACTCCAGATCCTTACAGCTTTTCTTTTTAGTCATTTAATTTTAGTGCACCCTGTTGAATTGTTTCCAAATGTTAAACCATGTTACCTTCCTGAAATTCTCAATGCTCTGAGCGCATGTATTATTCTATTTGAATCTCCTGAGATTCTTGTTGCTAAAATCTGTGTGGTACATTTCTATCCACATTCATAAGGAAGAATAGATAGATAAGTATGGAGGGCTTTATTTATTTTTGAAAATGTTTACCAGGATGTTGTACCAGACTGATAAATGAGCTTGGCATTTGTATTTCTTCTCTGTTTAGGAATGGCTAGTGTAAACTGCTAGTGTTCTTTTTTCTAGGTTTGGTGCCATCACCCATGGAGCCCTGAAGGCCTGGGAGTGCTTGATCCCTGGTCACAGTTGTCTGTTCTGAATAGCTCTTCCCGTCATCTCTTGCTTCTTAACTAATCCTTGGTAGTTTGTGGGTTTTATGGCAATTAACTGTCTGACTTGAATTATTAAATTTATTGGTCTGAAGCTGTCGGTCGACAATATTCCCTTTTCTTTTTTAAATAAACACAAGATAAGTGCTGGCACCATTTTTACCTGTTAATATTATAATTTATTCTTTTTCATTGAGTAGTAACCTACATTTTTTTTCTTTTCCAGTCTTCTCTTTTTTAGTTTTATTTTTTAATTTTAGTTTTTAATAGGGTCTCTGATGTGTCAGCTGGCTTGGAATTTACTGTGTAGATTAGATTGGCCTTAAATTCATGTTGATTCCTCCTACATTGGCCTTCTAAGAGCTGGGATTAAAGGTGTGGCTCACTATGCTTAGCTGGTTTTTCTTGTTTTATTTATATGTATGTGTGTCTGTGCATGTGAGTTTTGGGTGCCTCTGGAGACCAGAAGAAGCTGGAGTTACAAGGGGGGCTGTGAGCCACCTCACACATGGTGCTGAGAATCAGCCTCCAGTCCTACCTGAGCAGCAAGCAGTAAGCACTCTTAGTAGGAAGGCTATCTCTCTAGCCCTGTTTTCTTTGCCATTTCTCAAGTTTATAATTTTATTGATATCTGCCAGGCTTCCCCTTTTCTTAGTCTTATTTGCTTTTCCTTTGTTAGTTCCTTTAGTCGGAGTCTTAGACAGCTAAAGTGAAAGGTTTCTTCTCTCTATGTAAGCATCTAACGCAGAGGTTCTCAACCTGTGGGACACAACCCTTTGAGGGGCGAATGATCACAGAGGTCACCTAAGACCATCCGCTTATCAAATATCTACGTTACAGTTTATAACAGTAGCAAAATTACAGCTATGAATTAGTACTAACTTTATGGTCAGGAGTCACTACACCATGAGGAACTGTATTAAGGGGTTACAGCATTAGGAAGGTTGAGAAGCACTCATGGAATGTTTTGCACCATTGTAGAATCGCTGCTGGGTTCAGAAGATGTCTTCCCTCACAGCATCACCAGCCCCTCCTCAGGTGACCTCTTCCTCCGTCTTTGATTAGAACAGAGCAGACAGAGGAGTTGCTCACTGGTTGTGGGAATTATGTCTTGCCAAATGGCAAGTGATTTTGCTTTCTCTGAGAGAGTATGAGTGAAGTCAGTACTTTCCTTTGATACCCTTTGTTTTTCTGGCCTTGTCCATTTTGCTATAAGCACCAAGTGGAGGCTTAAGGAAAAAGCTGAGATGCTGTGTTTCACAGTGTGTCTAGTCCACACTCTGTGTAGGAGTAGGACAGTTTGGTAACACTTCATAGTTTCTTCATGGCTGCCATGTCTATACTCTGCCAAACGTGAAGCACCATGTGAACCTCATCTGTTTTTGTGGACATTCATCATCTTCAGAGATTCATTTCCTTGTTTTGTGATCTCAGATCTCTGGTTGGTTCAAGACTTGTTTGTACATAATCCAGCTCCTTTTGTTTTGAGGAAAAGCAGTGTTCTCCTGCGGCTTTCAGCAAGAATGGACTGCCAGCCTTGTTGGCTCTTAAATGAATCCAGTTGGTCACTGACTGTTAGGACCACACAGAAAGCACTCAAATAGAGAGTCTGTTGTGACAAGGCTTGATTGTCAGAAAGGTGACATTGTTGCCTTGCTGAGTTTCTGCGACTAGAGACAGATTTGTCCTCTGTGATCAGCTTTCATTGGTCCCTTGTAACTTCCCATCACATGGCATAATATACCTTGATCTTTCTTTACACATTAAGGTCAGGGCTTCTTTCATGAAGGTATCTGGGCAGCATGAACTAGATGAGTGGGTAACTTATAGGGAGAGAGAGGTCTCAGCAGATGTCAGAACCTGCCTCCAAAGAGGTGGCCAGAGAGGTTAGAGATTCATCTGTAAGATGCAAATGTAAAGTTTGGGGTATATGATACTTTTCCATTTTACAAAGAATACTTTACACCAATAAATGCTCTTTTTGAAATACGTGTTCCATATATACATATACGTTTCCTTCTAAGAAGGTAGACGTAGACTCTAGGTAAGCTGGGGTACCTTAACTTAACTTGAGCCCAATGACACATTTACCTACTCATCTGTAACAGTATGAACCTGGATGTGTTTAGACTGTGGAAGGAGGGAGAAACATGTAGAGGAAAGGGTAGTTCATGCAAATGCGTGCGTGCGTGCGTGCGTGCGTGTGTGTGCGCGCGCGTGCGCGCGCCCGTGCATGTGGGTAAATAGATAGTTGATGCAGTATAGTTAGGAGTTTCTGGCTTAGTCTAGCTTTGAGGTCTAGACCTCAGTCCCAAATAGCCACACAAAGACTTATATTAATTACAAGTTGATTGGTGTATGGCTCAGGTTTATTACTTGCTAACTCTTATACTTTAAGTCAGCCCGTATTTTTTATTTGTATTTAGCCATGTGGCTTGGTACCTTTTTTCAGAGCAGCATTCTCATCTTCCTCTTTCTGTGTCTGGCTGGAGGCATCTCTTGCATGGCTTTCCTGCTTCCCAGAATTCTCCTAGTCTGGTTGCCCTGCCTCTACTTCCTGTCTAGTTACTTGATCAATCAGCATTTTATTAAACCAATATTTACAGTGACAAATATTGACAGTGTACATGAGCAATATCCCACGGCAATGCAGATAGATAAATAAATGATGGGTAAGTAAATGAATGAACAGTGGCAAGACCATGGTGAATTGAAGAGAGCTCCTTAGCAGAAATTCTAAGTTTCAAGATTTGGAAAGGACCTGGAGATGCAAGAAACCATGGAGGCATGGTAATTCTTTACTTAAAATTTTGATACATATGTTGTCTGTTTCCATATGGTAAGCCATTCCAATGTAAGTGCCTCTGAATTGATGTGTTTGCCCAACACAGTTGTGTGGTTAGTGGGTTCTACCTTAATTCTTGTGGCTGTCAGACTGGTTGAACCGGCTCTTCACAGAGGTCCCTCTGGGCCATGCTGCTAGATGTATGCTGCTGGTAATGAGCACCTGCCCCTCAGCTTCTGCTCTGCAGGTGTTCAAGCAGTGAGCTGCCCTGTGCCAGTAACCTGCCAAATAAGTATTGTCTCTCAACCCTTAAAACAAAACAAAACACAAACAAACAAAAAAAATGCTTTTTTTTATTTTTTTAAAATTTCTTCAGTGGTTCTGTAGAGTGAACCCAGGCCTCAACAGATACATCAGTATAATTACAGCCTAGTTTTTCTCCCTTTTTAAAAACAAGGAAAGTACTAATCCAATAAGCAAATGTGAGATCATAAAGGTAGAACTTGGAAATTCTTTTTTTGCTATTTCACTGCGCTAAAATATATCCTTCTGAAAATCAGTGGGTCGCTATCCTTTGGCTCATGTGCTCATGAGCCTTGTCCTCAGCACAGAGTTTCCATAGAGTGACATGACTTCCTCTCCTGCTGCAGTGGAACTGGCTTTGTGATTTCTCAGGTATTCGCTTAAGAGCAAGCTGCATATGAAAGGAAAAATGGCTTCCAAAGCCACTAGCTGAGACACACACCTAGTTCTATTTTATGCTGGTCTGAGGAACTGAAGCCTGTGTACTGTCAGAGCCATACACAGCTCTCACCCTAAAGAGAAGGTGAGATTTTTCTGGAGCCATATTTGAGTGATGGTAGCCCAGGAACACAGATGCAGATTACTCTAAATTACACACTACAAGTGAAAGCAGTTTCATAGGTTAACAGAACAGAGAAAATGTCAAGCCAAGGCATATTTAAAATTCATTTGCGGGCACATGAGAAGGGTGGTGACAGCGTGATGGTGATGAGGGAACTTTTCCAGAGGCCTCAGCTGCCTGTGATCTACACAGCTTAGGGTTGGTGGAAGCTAAGGATCTGCTAAGTAAATAGTTACCAGATGAGATGCTGACACAGAGGAGGGCAGGGAATGGCTATCCAGAGGGTTAAAGCTAGCCTGAGATAAGGTAATTAGCCTCTAGCACTGAAACATTCCAACTGCTGCACGTCACTGTTCTAATCAATCCATCTATCTCTGCAGACACAGCTTCTTTCCAGGAATCTCCTTGACAGTACATAAAACACTTTCTTTGAGAAGCGCTTTTAGTCACCATTAAAGAACCCTGTCATTAAAGACACCCTGGTCTGTCCTAACCGTGCATCTCAGACCGTGCTGAAAGCCTTTCAACACCTCCAGGCTTACGTTTTCCTCCTTCCCCTGTAGTGAACTGGAGAAAGTCCTCCTGATACCATCTTCTGTTGCCTTGTGTGTCCACCTGTCACAACACTGATCACCTTTCACTATAATTGTCTAATGTCTCACTTCCTTACTAAGTTCTGTGCTAGAAAACGTGTCTTGTCTCCGGGAGGATTCTGCAGACAGTGTGGGCTCCTGTATTGTCAGACATCCAGTAGACAGGTTGGTAAAAGTGACTGCCAGCTTAATGGGTGAAGATTAGTTGCTTCACTGTTTTCATAGAAATAAGAGTACATAGGACACTCATGTGTTCAGTCATCCAAAATATACTGTATTTACCAGTTCTCTGAGGAGCTGAGGAGAGTAAACCTGCTTCCAGATCATTTGGGAGGAAGAAGACATGTGGGAATGCCCCTTGGTGGATACTGTTTAGCATCAGCCTACTGTCCCTACCTGGACATAACTCTGTGGTAGCATTTAAAGCCATTTTCATTGTCTGGTGTGTGTGCGCACGTGCAGTGGGTCTGCTCACTGTTCTCTTGAAACTGACTAGGTGTGGGATTTCTGTCTCCATTGGCACATTGGTTACTGTCCTTGTGGACAGGCATCTGATTTGAAAGGAAAAAAATTGGAAGTCACCGAGAACTTGGATGTTGCATTGTGGTTGAGATATGTAGTTGTTTTTGTTTTCTAGGAACTTCTCTCTTCTTGTTTCTTACTGTGTTATTTCAAAGAGCATACATGAAATGTCAAGACAGTAATACTCAGTACTACCTGTTATTGGCTCTCAGCATTGCTTGCTTATATTAGCTTTCCATTCACTACAGGGATATTATTATCTAACCACATAACGAAGGAGAGAGTCAGAGACTGAGTAACTTGGTGAAAGCAGTGGAGACATAAAACCACATCTGACCTGCTCCTAAACCAGCTTTTCTACCCCCACACTCTGATGTATTAAATCTGTTGGCTAGGCTCTAGGCTTTTTTTCTTCTGTAAATCAAGCTTGTCTATCTGAAGCTTGCTCTCGGGATAATCTCCTTGTTTTTATAGATGCTCAGATATGTCTATAGCTAGCAAGTCATACTTGTCAGGGCTTACCTGCACAACCTAGCTCCTCCCTTCATGGCCATTGTTTGATGTTCTTAATTTCCACTCTGGAAACATCAGAGTGTTTTCAGTGCATTTATCTTATTTACTTTATCTTTCTGAGTTTTAACCTTGCCAGGAGGAGAGAGATTTGCTGTGGATTTTTATTTGATCAGTAAGACTTTCTTTTATTATGCAGAAATGAAAAAATCTCTTTTATGTAGTCCTTACCACCTCTGCCACCCCAAAATTGAAATGGAATAGAAAAAATAGTTGCATTTAAGATAAAACTCACAGTTGCTAGTTCTATATTTTTGGCTTGTTAGCCTAGCCTTTAATGGTTGAACCATAACAGCTAAAGTTAACCTTTGGGATCATCAAACAAATCATGTTTTTCTGTTTTAAGATAAGACATCACACTTAACTGCAGGTGTGGTGTTACTGAGGGTAGAAACATCACAGCTCTGACACTCAAACTGAAACCTGCAAAGATTCCAGAAGAGGTAGGCCATGAGTGCAGAGGCCTGGCAGGGAAACTTGGTTCACTCTGAAGCGGATTTTTCCCAGATCTAGTAGTTTGGCTACATTTTTAGGTAAAAGGTAGAAGTAATGACAGTTTCCATGCAGAGGATAACTGTTCTCTCTGAGTCCCTTGGTGGTCCTGTTTCCTGAATTAATTGGCATTGATTACACAAACTAGAACTTGATTCATTAGCAGGTGAAAAGGTCTGAGTGCTCTATGAGTTTCTCGACCAGCCTAGGCCTAGCCTTTTGGTCTGGACCCACCCCCACACACAGCCCTGCTACCACTTAGCCCCCAAAGTGACTCAGTAGCTTATATTAATTACATGCTGTTTGTCCTATGGCCCAGGCTTTTTGCTAACTAGCTCTTGTATTTTAACCCATTTCTATTAATCTGTCTTGTCACATGACTTGCAAGGCTCACCTGTACTTTTACGTGTTGATTCTTGGGTGACTGGATCAAGTCTCTCATGACTCCACCCTTCTCCCCTTTATTCATGCTCGAATTTCCGCCTGCTTCTAAGATGCTTTGCCATAGGCCAGAACAGTTCCTTAATACCCAGTGATATTCACACCATACAGAAAGACATCCCATATCACTTCCTCTTTCACTTTTAACATAACAAAATTGCATAGAACAAAACAGCTATCAAGTAAAAATTACAGTTATAATTTCTAGTCTATTTGTATTTAGCAAAATTAAAGAAAATATTCTATCAGCTTCCTTATCCTTGTGAGTCCAAAGTTTCACATCTAATTTACCTTTTATTGTAACTAAGGAAGTCTATAATTACAACTATGTAATCTTTGAATACATCAAAGATCACAGAAAGATATAATATTACTCAAGTAAATATGAACTGCAAGCAGCTTCAAAAATCTGGAAATGACAGAGATGACATCTGGCTGCCTGGACAGTCACTCAGAGGTGTTTTGATTTTGTTGGTTTTAGTTTTTTGTTTTCTTGTAATGTTGGGGTATCCATCATTGTGGCATCTCTCTCTTCAGCCTGTAGGCTTAGAGTCTCTGGTGTATCTTTCAGTGAAGCAGGGAATTTGAAGGACTGCTCTGCCTATTCTGGCATAGTTCCTTAGTCACCTCTCATTTTGTCCTGAATGATTTCTGGCAGTTTTCTCTGTAAAGCAGAAACCTGAAGGACTATCTTGGCTTGTTCCACTAAAGTTTAGAGGTCATTTTCCTATGGGTTTTGCATGTCTAGTTTATACAGCATACTGTCAAGCAGTTGAGACAAGAACAGTCTCTTGCCCAGTAGCTAACTTTTGCCAAAAAGAGAGTAAACACTGTATGGAGTTTCCTCAGTGCCCATTATCCTCTTGAAATAGTTTGGTGCTGCTAGCAGCAGACCTGTCTCAATGTCCATAAAAGTCTGTTCTTTTTTTTTTCTTTTCTTTATTATGAATAAAGTCTCATTTTTTTACCCATGTATTCCCTTGTTCAAACTCCCTTCTCCCTCCCGCCCCTCCTTGTTCTTAAAATATTTTAAATGTCATATTCTGTAGGTCTTTGAAGTGTTTGAAGATTACTTGTCTAATTGAAATATATCTTTGTATTCCTAAAAAAATACCCATAAACTAATATGACTATAAAGTTTGCTTATCATAGGTGACTATTAATCTGCATTTCTTAATTATACTTTATAATTTTAAATGAGTTACATAAATATAATACCTTATCCAAGAGTAGAAATATATATATAACAAAATTAACCTTAAATTTGTATCAGTAAACCAAAATTCATACCAGTGTAAAGCATTTTGACATTTCGAAGAAAGTAGATTTAATAATTTATGTTTTAAATAATTTCTATATCATATTCTGCCTTTTTGCTTAGAAGGGGATTAACTATAACCATTAACCATTTATAATGAAAATAAATATTTGTAAGCATTCTTTTGAGAATTTGGGTGTAGCTTTTCCATTACTACTTTCTGATGTTTAGGGGTGCTGGCAATCTTATGAGGGTCCTAGTGCTGAATCATCTTAGTTGGCAGTCTTGATGCTGATGTGGCCATTTCTTCCCAATAGAGATTTTTTAGGGGGTCTTCCTTGATGAAACCATATTAGCCTGGAAGCAGTACACAGGTTCTTATCTTCTGTGGATACAAAAGCATAACCTCTTTTCCAAAGCTACCTAACCTTAGACCCAAATTTTAAAGTCAAAATACCTTTAAAATATATATTTCTTTAACTTAGCATTCTTTACAATCAAATGTCTTTCTGAAATTAGCTCATTAGCAGTTAAAAAATTAAAAGAAAACACAATAATAGACATAATCCACACTGCATTTTCCATCTGTATGTGGCTTTTTATATTTATTAATTTATTTCTTTTTTTAAGGACTTTCTCTCCCAAGCCTACATATATTTGATACACAGTGTAACCTGGTTTTAGGTTTTTCCCATCTTAATCTGTTTTACTCTGTATATTGAATCATTTTTTAACCAAGTGAGTTTTAAAATTGCAAAATTGTATAGCTAGGACTGAGATGCTGTTGTCTCTGCCCGCTTGGCTTCTCAACATGGCAGCGTCATGTTTACCTTCCTAATTCTGGGAAGTGGTGTTAAATATCATGGAGCTATGTTTTTAAACCCACAGTTGTGCTACCAAACTCAAAAGTAGCTGATGAGAGAAGCCTCTTAAAAGAGCCACACAGTTTTGCTGCTAAGGCTGAGTCAGGAAGCCTCAATGGAGCAGCTCCTCTGCTCTTTGCCAGCAAACAGAGCTGGCCCAAGAAAGCACTGCTGCTAAGAAGCTGTCTTGGACTCAAGTCCCTTTGCTCCGTATGAACAGAAACCTGCATCTGCAGCTTGTGCTTATGTCGAGGCTCCTGTGAGACTCCAAGCTGCAAGCCGAAAGCCCACTTGCCACACCAGGGCATGTCTGTACCATGAACTGCTAGAGAGACACAATTCAGAAGCTGGTTTTGGCTCCAGCTCTGTGCTCTAGAACCCTTTTAAAGCTTTCTCAGGCTCTATGTGGATATAAGTCCCCCAGGTTGGAATGCTAGTCTGAGTGTTAAAAGATTAGGGAAAAGGTTTTGAAATAAGTGAGGCCTCCTAGAAAGAGAGCACCACCCTCTTCTCAGGAGGTGCGCTTCTTCTCAACTATAGGCTGACCCTCTTAGTAAGAACCAGGAGGCACAGAAATGCTGCCTAGAAAAGAATGAACCTCAGAAGACAGTGGTTAGTTAAGGCTACTTAGCTAGTTCAAGGCTGAAGTAAAAACGGTTTACAAGATTTCATTGTGTTCAGTGTCCAGTGCTTGCTACACTAATGCCTTCTGAAATCACTGTTTAATACAGTCCTTCCTAATTCAAGGTCAGGAAGTACATAGTAACCAGTTTTGAAAGGTGAGTCAAATGGTTGGCTAGACATTAGTAGAAACTTGTAAGTCAATTACATAGTCTCACCAAAATATGTGATAATTATTGGCCTGAATCAAAAACTTCAGTCAGGAAGATTCAGATCCCTGATGTGCCTGAAAGGACCCTCCTTTATTTGCCGCCCTAAAAGATTAAGACTGAGTTAATTTTATTTTATATTGTTTTTATTTATGTATATTGTAAAGTGCCTAAAATGTTTGTCTGCTTAGTATGTACTCATAAAGCCTGTCCTCATAACCTTCTGCACCTTATCCATGTCTGAGAAAGTTATGATTGAACAGACATTTTAATTTATACAACAAACAGAAGCAAAGCCAGTTGAATTCCAAGCTCTGTCCTTCTTTTTTTGGGGGGGTTTTGTTTTCTTTCTTAGAATTTAGGGGCTTTGAACTTATCAGGCATTGAAGCCAGATTCCATAAAGGTGTAAGCCATGACCTTCACACATGGAAAATCACATAGAATCCCAGTCACCAAGTGAATCTTGTTTTGGACCAATTTTTTAGTGTGATATTTCTGAGTTATAGAAATTATTTCCTGAAGTGCTGAAAGCATTTGAAAGAAACAAAATAGAGTCAACAGATCTGAGAGGAAGAACTAGCTTTTTAACCCACCCTACAGTAAGATTTATAATTGTTTTATCAGTTCTAAATATACATTTTGTGTAGTAAAGATTTCAGATTCAGAAGGGAGATGCCCCTCAGTGGGTCAGGTCCTTTAATTACCAGTCACTTATAGCAGGGGAGGCTGGGGTAGGGATACCAATAGCAGTTGGCAGATCAAAGTATATCCTGACATCTAGATCTAGAAGGGAGGAATCCTGAGTTTTGCATAACGAAGGTACCAGGGAAATGAAGGTATGAGGGAGGATTTAGGGTATTGTTGATCCTCTCTACAGGGACAGTCTTTCTGATCCAACATGGTGTTCCTTCCTCTTAGAAAGTTGAGAGGTTGGAGTCTGGAAGTATCTTTTGTTTGTTCTTCTGAGACAGGGCTCCCGTAGAAGCTGGCCAAGAACTCCTGACCCTTGTACCTCATCCTGCCATGTACATAGATTACAGACTTATGCCACTAGGCCCAGCGCAGCCTTGGTGCTAAACACAAATTTTCCTTAGTGTTCTCTAGTAAGTTAGCAGTCACAAGTACACATTTGGTGGTACTGTTCTGTGGGTAGTTCACCGTTGCAATCTTTTACCTGCAGCCTTATACTTAGCATGTAATGTATGAATTTTCACCCCAATTCCTATAAGCATAACCTACACTTGTTGAATGTTATTGGACTGTTGTAATGGTAATTGGTTGCATGGCCTGTAGGGGATCTCAAAGCCTCCCTTTTCCACCTATACAAGTGCTTCCCTAATTACTTAAGCCATACCATAGTAGAAATTTAGGAAAAGTATTTGTGAACTTCCTGTCTGTCTACAGTTTCCCTGCGTTTCAGCTTTACCGTTAAATACTAGAGGCTGTCCTTTTCTGTACCTTCCATTTTTAAAACTGACTTTTGACAGTTGCATGCATGTAATAGATGCTGATTGCTTTTATGCACCCTCTGCTGTCTGCAGCCTACCCTCCCCCCACCCCTTTACTGGTCTCTTTTCCACACTGACGTCTTTAAGATTTATTTTGATACCCACTGGGTTTTTCCATGGCCATCTGCAAGAACATGGGTGTGGATCTGTTCCTTGGACCCTGGTGGACTCACTAGGGGCTGCACAAATAAAGATGATGACACGCCCACTTTCCTGCATTCATCAACAGCCAGTAGCAGCTCCCCGGGGAGGGATAGGACCTCATTAGCTCCCAGGACCAACTGTTAATAGGCCCAGTCTTGTACAGGCAATCACAGTTTCTGTGAGCTGAGCCCTTAATTGCAATGACTTAATCATACCCAGAAAATAGTGGGTAAGAAGTAGCCCTCTTCATTATCTGGCTCTATATTGTTTCCATATGTATGTTTGTGTGTGTGTGTGTGTATGTGTGTGTGTGTGTTTATGTGTGCTTGTTTCCTGAGCGTTAGTGTGTGTGATACAGATGTCCAGTCTAGGACTGAACACTCAGCAGTCACTTATTCTTAGCACCATAAACCTCTGTCTTCACCTGTATTCACTGTAAATAGAAGCTTCTCTCATCAAGGCTGAGAGCAACACTAATATATATGAATAAGCATAAATATTTAAAAACAGCAGTATTAGGTAGTAGTATTAGGTAGGCTGTATGCTGTAGAGCCTATAATTTCCCAAACAATGGATTTTTCTTGATCACCTTTACAGTACCAGGCATATATTTCTAACTATAGAGGAGGGCTCAAATCCAGAGACTAGTTGGTTACCCTCACAACAGGTGTGTTCTTGTTATACCAGTGTGGCGGATTGGTGTTGTAGCATGTAAAGTCCACAGCTGCATAAAATCACTGTTGTAGGTTTTCTCTGTCAGCACCCTAATAGTACTTCCCTACACTGTGTACTATACTATACCCATCAACAAGGGAGTTTCAGTTCAGTTTTAGCTTGATTTCTCTGTAACTTGCCCAAAAGTTTGGGAAGTCTTCGAAGCAGTAAGACTTAGCATGTAGTTCTGGTAGGTGGTCAAGAACACTGGCAATATCAGTACTGACTAGTAACTTATAAGAAAGACGTCTCACACTCATTGCTGGTATTTTCATTTGGCCATGAAGAAACATGGGTACAAAAGGTAGAATTTGTTAGGTGTGGTTTCTAGATGTGGCACCTGAAGGGTACCCTTAATCTTCAGGCGCTCAAGATAGATACCAAGACCCCTAATTGATAGTTAAGGTGACCAGATGCCACCTATGCGATGTTTTGCTTTTGCAGTAAGAACAAGTTTGCAATTGGAATCTAGTTGTTTTTTTTTAATATATAAACAATCAGCACAATCAAGGGTTATTTAATGTTAAATTTTTCTTTAGTTGATATTGCTGTGGCTAAACCTCTCTTAGATGCTGTTGTTGTTGAGCTTTTTCTGTTTTTAGAGATGAAAGGGTTTATTTTAGCTTATGATACCTGAGGGTTAGAGTCCATAATAGTGGGGGAGGGCTTGGTACAGACACACAGTTCACACAGAGGGAGGGAGGGGAAGAGGTGATGCCAGGCTGTCAAACCTCAAAGCTTACACTCATGTATATATACTTCTTCCACCAAGGCTTGACCTTCTGAAGGTTCTGTAACCTTTCCAAACAGCCTCTAACTGGAGACCAAGTGTTCAAATACATGGGGTCTGTGTGGCACATTTCTCATTCAAACTACAACATTGTGAAGTCATGTCATAGTTTTTTTTTTTTTTAATTATGAATAAAGTCATATTTTTATCCATGTATACCCTTGCTCAAAACTCTCTTCCCCCTCCCACCCCTCCCAGTAATTCTCTCTTCTCCTCATCTCATCTCCTTCCCAGCAAGGGCAGGAGGTTCCAAGGTCCCAAGGTGGCTTAGTTCAGCATCCACTCCAGGCAGATCTGTTTTCCTCACCCCAACATCAGGACTGGGTCAGGTGTTCCTCTGGAGGGAGTGGACTCCAAGGTGCGGGTCCAAGGTGTTTCAGATCCCAGAGCTGTTCAGTGGTTGTGGTTTGCAGCTTGGGCATGCTTTGCTTTTTGCTTTTTTTGTTTAAAGTCCACTAATGAGTGAGTACATTCCTTGAGCCCAGTTTTTTTCATGCTTAGGTCCTGTAAAGTAAGTCCTTATTTTCATATTATCTTTTATTTATACTCACTTATAGAAGGTACATAAAAGCTAGACAGTTGTGCTTATCTGGAGCTATAGGTTAATATGCTGTTCTGAGAATATCGTAAGTAAAATAGGTGACTAAATAGCTCCATAAGCATCATCTGGACTCTTTGTTGCTTTTCCCCTAAGCAGCTTAATTTTACATTCACCTTTGCTTATGTTTTGGCTTCATTTGTTCCCAAGATTGAGATCATAGAGTTTAAAGGACTTGGCTGGTCACAGTATTTGTATGTAATACCTGTAATACAGTTCCTTTGTCAGAAGCATAATTAACAATATGATTTGTACATCCACTGCCGTCTGGTATTCACAACACAGTTTGTAAACTTAATTAGTTCTTGGAATAGGAAATGTTTTGAAGTTGATAAACATTTTCTCTCTGAATAATGTGTTGAATGGTTATATATTCATAGAAATGTACTCTGTGCTGCTCAAATTAGGAAGCTGACAGGTACACTTTGCAAGGTGAGCGTCCCCTGCAGTTGCATATTCTCAGATTATATTGTCTCCCTGTGCCTTTCACAGGGGATAGCAGAAATTTAGCTCAGATCATTAGCCTCCAAGAATATTCACTCTGGTTTCATTCCTTAGAGAACATCTCTGCTAAGGTCATTACATAGATTGGGTTTTCCTGAACAGTTTTGGCAATCATTATGTATAGAAAGGAGGGGTAGTCAGCACACACGGTGATTACCTCTGCTTGCCACTCTCAGAGATGGAGGGAGAGGAGACCCAGAACGTTAACTAGGAAACTACTCTCTGCAGCTTGTAGAGGTGCCATAAATTATGCCGTGTGCACAAGGACACTTTCTGGACCTTTTCTTCAGTACCTCATTACTACCAATTAAGTCACAAATTTTTTAAAAAAGGAAGTTATTTGGCTTTTGAAGAAGTCTTGAACTAGAAAAATCAAATAGAAGATTTTGATGTCATAAAAGCAGTGGGAAGGTAAAATAAAGCATAGAAGGAAGCTAGAGCTCATACATGCCAAGGACACCTGCTGGGGGCGGGGAACAAATAAAGGCTGATATGCTTTGTGTCAGCACAGTGAGGCTTGGCAACCACTAAAGAATAGCCAAGATCAGAACTGTCACTTGCTACTTCATTTCACAGGCAGACCCTGAGTCGGTTATTATATAACTTATCCCTTAATGCCTGGTGGTCAGGGAGTCTCCACTTGTCTTTGTTTTTACAGCTAGCTGAAGGGCCATGCACATTTGGGGGACCTTTGAGACTCTGATACACTTTGCTGCGTAGCATGAGTTTGGAATGTGTAACTCCTAGTAGGGATAGGCCCAGATAGCAGAAAGCTCTCTCAAGATTATTAATGTGCCATCAGATACAATTATCTTTATTTTTCTTTATTGTACTATATTGGACTTATTGAAAATAACAATCTCATAACCCCCATTATACACAAAATAAAATTTCTTATTGTTGGGTTGGTGAGGGCTTTGCTCCCTTTCATTTTCTTCCTAACCCCAGTGGTTAATGGTGGCCTCAGCCTCTGGAATTCCTCAAACCATACACACCCTCAGAAGATGGTTGCTTTCTTCAGAAGATAGGCCCCACCTGCTGTGGCCTTTTCCTGGTTCTGAGATAATCAGTAGTGAGTCCCAGTTCCATAAGCGTTCCCATCAAATGGCTTCCTTTTGTTCCTTCATTGGCTTGCTGTGTGTGTCCCCATGGCACCCTTCCTTCCTTCCTTCCTTCCTTCCTTCCTCCCTCCCTCCCTCCCTTCCTTCCCTTTTTTCTTTCTTTCTCTACCTCTCCTGCTCCCCCGCTTTTGTCAAGACAGGGTTTATCTATGTAATCTTGACTGTCCTGGAACTTACTGTATAGACCATGCTGGCCTTGAATTCACAGAGATCCCCTGTCTCTCCTGTGAGTGCTGGGGTTAAAGGCATGTGCCACCACAGCCCACTACATGGCACTATTTCTGAGTAGCTTCAGTACTGTCCAGTTTTATACACCCAGTGCCTGTCTATCCACTTCTTTCTATTAGATCCTTTCTACTGAAGCAACTGGCATAACTTCTGTTTACCTTGATAAATCCCCACTGAAAAACCCACTTAGAAAGTTTTTCAGCTATGGGGAAAGCACCCAGGAACCAGCAGACTGTAGTCTTTTGGTTCATGTAGTCAGACGCCATGCTAGGCATTCTGGGGAGCCTCAGTGATGCCAGCAACCACAGGTATCAAGCAAACTGAGCTGGAATGAGAACAGCTTAGGCTGTGAGGTGCAGTTTGTGGGTGCAGCTCATGGGGGTATGGAGCTAAGACACAGGAGATCTCTTCGTGAAATGAAGTGACAGTGACTTCCATTTTGTTAATGCTAATCTTGGCTCTTGGTTAATGGTTATCAAGTCTCACTGTGCTCCCAAGAAGAATATCATCATTTATTTGTTCCTGTCCATTCAGCAGGTGTCTTTTGATGCATGCCATCTATATTCAAATTACAGAGAGCAACTGTGGATTCACAGAGATGAATAGCACAGTTTAAAGTGTCTGGGAGCTAGTCAGTGAGACAGATGGTGAAAAATGTGTAAATCTCGGGGCTGAAAAGAACCTCTGTATCCAGCTGGCTGTCAGATGATTGACAGACACTTCAGACATTGCTGAGAGGCTGCACTAGACTGGGCTCTTGGTGAACTTAAAGCTCTAAAGGAGCCACTTCTAGATTAGCCAAATGCTGTTATATGTTGGCGTTCTCATGATGCTCCTTTGCGATTTCTCCTTAGTCCTGATTGACCTGTGTCTCTTCTTGCTGGCTATACTTAACCAAAAGTGCTTGTGTAAATGTTATTCTCTCCTGTGCCATTTATCCTTTAGTGTAAGCATTTTGAGCAATTTCAGCTCCTTAACTAGGTATCACTGACCAACTTTTCCCCTATTATTGCCTGTTCTATAGAACTTTTAGGCTTTCCTCCATTTTCCTCTCTTAATGAATCTATATTGCACATCTGCCTTCATGCTAGGACTTTATGTGAGCCAGTTACAATGGTTGGTGAATCCAACACCTGGTCTAAAATCACTTTTGGATCTCTGGTCCTGTTGCTTTTGGTGTATTTATCTTAATCTACCACTGGCTCATAGATCATCCGATTGTACTTATCACAGTAAATACACAACAGAACACCTCCCTAAAGCTTCTGCACAAAAGCTCTGCATTCACTGTGATTCTGTCACTTTCCCAGACAATCCATGCAAGTAAGGATACTTGTCACACGTTTAGCCTTAGAGTAGATTTGACAATTAAAACCTTTGGGTTGCACATTCACTGAACTACATCCTTTAAGGTTGAAGGACACAATGAAAATGAATGAGTGTCACTGGCAACATTATTTTATTTGTAAGATCCCTAGATAAGCTTAATGTATAACTTAGTTTAGGATATAAAGATTTGTACCTTTTAAAATGATACCCCTGAAGGAAATCCCCAGCCTAGATGCCCACTGACAGAAATAGGCAATGTATATGAAAGGTGTCAGCGGGTCACCTAGTAGGGAGAGCGCTCTCCAGCTTTGGGATACATGTGGAGATGCTCTTTTCCAACAGCTGTGTACATCTATGCCTGGATGAATCATAGCCTCTGAGGCTGTGACTATTAAAGGATATCCTTATTGATACTACAGAAGTACATTAACTTTATGCCATGCTTATTAGATAAAATCTAAATGACAGAATGCACGTTTATGCTGCACTTGTATTTGCTATTCAATACTCTTTTGTTAGTTCTTGGGTGGCTAAAGTCTTTGCACAGGATGTATATTTGCATATTTTGTTTTAACATTAGAGTGTGCTGGAGGGTTTGTGTGTGGGGGTGTTTTGGGAGGGGGTGCATCTTTTAGGGATTTTTTTGATGCCTTTTATTTATCCTGGATGTTTCCTTTGGGATATAGTTGTAGCTTTGGATCATTATATTTATCTTTAAAGTTGTGTTTTAAATAAAAGTGACTTCTCCAGATAATATCATACAAAAAAAAAAAAAACAAGATTTAATTTTTTAAACTTCTTCCCAAACATTTATTTGCTTTCACCTTTGTATGTGAATAGGATAGATTATGGACCTGACCTAACATTTGTGGTAATGAGATGATAAATTCTACTTTGATTTTATTTTGGAGTTGGTCATTGTATGCATTATTGTTCATCTAACCAATAGAAAAAATACTCATTTGTTATTTCATTAACTACAAAAGTATTAGCTAGAGAATAAAATACTTGTGTGATATGGCTGTTATAGAATGTTATTAGTGTAGTCATATTTCTATCTCAATGTGTGATAATAGCAGCAGGATAAATGAGAAAGACATTGAATCTTCACACAAAGGAAATGGGTTTTATAATGAGTGTGGTCTGAACAGAACTAATCTCTTTCTTGGATCATTACTTCACCTAATCATAAAACTTTTTTTAATTCAAATCCTTGCAGGGTTCTAATTGGTGACCTCGGAGCCTGATAATTGTTTAAGATAACTGGTCCTTTTCAGAGTACTTAATTGTGTTTGCAATTAAAAGTGAGAAATGTGCTTTAACCCCGAGGTACAACTATAAGGTAGATTTTCTTATTTTACATCTTCAGTAGTAACTCTTACTTTCTCCTACTTATTATTGACTTGTTTTTACTAACTCAGATTAATCAAATACAGTCTGTGGGCTTCCTGAATATTTGACAAATGCTTCAAGTTATCCTAAAGATAATCTGTCCAGTCTTTGGAGTAGCCAAGGGGGTTACGGTGTTTGCGAAGACAAGCCCTGGCTTTGTTTTCATCCTTGCCTAGCTCTGTCTTGCTGCTTGTCCTTTTTGGTGGTTTGTGTGGTCACTGAGCCAGTGCTTGCTACCTGCTTCAACAAATACTTATTTTAGACCTTCCCTTTCATATCCAACAGATGAAGGTGCTCTGAGAAGAGAAATGTGCCAGCCTTTGGCATTAGTACCAATAAAATTGCATGTGGCCATGAACCCAGTTACCCATCCTCCTCCTGTGTATCCAAAGGGCTGCAGCTGTGTGTATGAATTTGTGCTCTAGCCTCCCCAATTTCCTCGGCTGCGTCTGTTGGATTTCTTAGTAGAGAGTGGCTGCCAGTGAACAGAGTCCCCTTCCTTTCCATGCAGAAGTTCCTGGACATAAACAAAGTCTATTCTGTTTGCTTATTTTTGTTAGTTTTTTTTTTTTTTATCTTGAAATCATCATAATTGTAGGGTGCTGTTTGTGGAACAGAAGAATTTGACTCACAACTTCTAGAGACAAACTTTAGCTCTGCCCATTTTTTAAGAAGGAATGTGTAGTTTCTTTTCTGAGCAGTTTTAAGGATTAATTGTACAGAAAAATGTTCCATTTTATTGTTTGGAATATAGGAATTGTTGAACTCATTAGATTTCCTCTACTAATGTTAGGGTCCACCCAGTTTATCTTTACTGTTTAGTCCTTATTGTTTCAAAATTGCAACAATCTTTTTTTTTTTTTTTTTAATTAATAACTTAGGGTTTAAGGACCAGAACACAGTAATTCTTATGCCCTTGGAGTACGGAGGTAAACTTAGATTTCATTGACACAGTAAATAAGCATATCTTTGTATTTTTTCACTGTACTCTCTCTATGTAAATATAACTATATAATTACACAGAAATCAAGGGGACAGTTCAAATCATGCAAAGGCAAGTGTTGGCAGTTGTGTAGAAACCTTTCATACTCTTGGGGATTTGTGAATTAGTACAGCCCTATGAAAACTGTGTAGAGATCTCAGAAGTTAAACAGAACTGCCATTGAGCCCAGCATCTATAGGAGGATGTGCAGACACTAAACAGAGAAATGTCACTCTTGGATGTTTCTCCTGGCGCTGCACACTGTAGCCAAGATTTGAGTCAATTGTCCGGGAGCCGATAAACATGTAAAGCCAACGTACAATTTCCTACCTCATGTATGTGAGTGAGGGAGCACATTCCAGCCCACTCATTATCCTAAGGCCCTGAGATTATTAGGCTACAGGAATCCAAAGCAGAGTTTGCCAAGGTGTCTGAGGAAGCAAAAAGCTGTTTGATTGGCTGGGCAGGTTCTTAGCTGAGTCATTGGCTCTTTCCCATTGGTGTAGTGTGTTTCCTTTTCCAGAGCAATGGTGCTGCCAGAGCCCTTTCTCTTTGTTATGTCGGTACAGGGAGGTAGACAGCCATCTTAAGTAATGCCGGCCTGTGTGGGTTGTTGTTCTTTAATGGAATGAGTAAATCACAAATAGTTACTGTAAACTGTAGCCTGTAGCCCTGGCTGTCCTGGCACTCAGAGATCCACCTGCTTCTGCCTTGCAAATGCTGGGATTAAAGGTGTGTGCCACTGACATCTGACTGCAAAGACAGTTTTATTAAAGTTTATAATGGGTGGAGGTAGGATAGACAAGCAGAAAATCCTTACTATTTGCCAGGAAGAGGGGAAATGGAGGGGAAAAAAAAAACCCAAAAAAGGGAGGAGGGTTTAAGTTTGACCTGGGGATCATAAGCAGTGAGAAAGCCCCATGTCAGAGAAAGGAATTTTAAGGATCTATATTCAAAGCAGTTCCAGGCTTCTGTTGTCCTAAGGCAGAGAATTGCAAGTGGAATTTCTGGAAATAGAAACAGAGAAAGCCTTTAAGAGGGGAAAGCAGTGGAGTGTGTGACACACTCCTTTAATCCTGGAGACACTCTGAGTTCCAGGCCAGCCTCTGCTGTACATGGAAGACAATCAGGGCTCCAAAAACAGTGAGCCAGGAGTCTGATAGCCTCTATGCCATTTGGCTCTGTTTCTCAAATGAAGCTAGGCAGTCTTCTGTTGCTAACTGGCTACTTTCCTATGCTAATCTTGATGTTTCAGTCTCCAGTCTCTACACTTGCAATAACATTCTGAGTGTCCCCAAATGTAGTGACAATTGAAAGCAGCTTTATTTTGTACTCAGAATCAGAGTGGCTCCTGGACAGAGTGAGGAGTGAGGCCCCAGGCCTCAGATGTGTACGGTGTCTGTGTCAGCCACTTTCTCCTGTGCTTTGATGATTCCCTCTACCAGGTGGCATTGCTGCAGGGATAATCTTCGTGAGAAGTAATCCACGAATAAATTCCAGTCACCAGCAGCATTACTTGGCTTTCTTAATTACCCATGAGATGTGAAATTAGTAATTTTATCTTCTTTGGTTTTTTTCTTAACCTTTCCTCTAGCCGAATGTGACTATCATTCTCTTATTTGTAGTTTTTAACCTTATGTATTTTCTCTAAAAATAGTTGTTCCAATTAACGAATTAGTTTGTTTCTAAGAGTTCTTACTATTTAGAGTGCCACTTTTTTATCCATTAATGATGTGTTTACATGTATTTATGATGAGCTTATGCATTCTTACTAGGCAGTGACAGGTGTCAACTCTGCCATGTCATTTTTTTTTTTTTCTCATGAACACTACTTAGAAGGGGATGAGTTGAATGAATCATTGGCGGTTAGATAGATTTTAGCATAAAAAAGTCTGGTTTGGATATGAGAGGTTTTTCTGTAAATCTGCATTACTTAATTAAAATTAATTTCTAATGAAAACATTTTAAGGGGTTGGAAGTTAAAATTTTTTTCAGACCAGCAGGTCCAATAACACTATAATTGTCAGATAAAATTTCTGATGGGTGGGGATGTTGTACATGTGTCTTATAAAACCAGTCTTGAATCCAGCTGCACTGTTACACTTACTTTGAACTTGCTTTCTGAATGTTAGAGATGTATTTCATCCTTCTTACATGATTTAGTATAGGCTTTTGATTAATGCTGTTAAAAGCATTGGTTGTAGGGACTGGGAGAGGCTGAGGTTTACACCCCTGTTCCTTGTGTAAGCTGGTCTGCATTCTCAAAGGCCTCTACTCTCACCTCCCCTCTTTGTGCTGCTGGCTGATGTGTATTATTCTCTCTCTCACAGATCTTAGACACTGTCAGGAATTCTTAACACACTTCCTTTTAGACACCACTAAATCATGACGTTTAGAACACTTCATCAGTGGCTACCACCTCTGAGGACTTGCTCAGCTCATTCTAACTACTTCTGAACAGATGTTCAGGCATCTTGAAACCATGTCTGGAGCCCTTGCTATGTCAGTAGCAATGGTAAAGAAACAGGCAGCTGTCCTCTTAGGCCTCATTCTCTGGTGAGTAGAAGACTGCGCATATGGAGCACAGTGGCATATCCCCCACAGGTCTGGACAGTGGAAGACCTGGGGTCAGGGAATACTTTAACTTAGATTTGGATGCAGAGCTGGTGAATGTGTGTGTGTGTGTGTGTGTGTGTGTGTGTGTGTGTGTGTGTGTGTGTATTTAAAGAATAAAGTTAAACTAGAAAAAAATTGCTGCCCTTCAAGAATTTCCTATCTTAAGGGGCACTTTATTTGGTAAATGTAAAGCCCTCAGGTAGAAGTTGCTTCTGTCAGGTTCCTGTCATATCTTCTGTGGCATCATCACTCATTCCTCACATTGACCCTGGACAATAGGTGCTTTGATCTCTATTTTCCTCCCCCTTTTTGGTGTGTAATTAGTGATACAGATTTGGTGACATTTTCAATGGCCCTACCCAGTAAGTGTGTTGAATTATTTCCTGGGTTCTTTTGAGGCTTGGTGTTTTAGTTTCTTCTTGGAGAGTTTGTGGTATTAGTTAGGATTCTCTGGAGAAACATAAGTTCAGAGAAATCTAATCCATATATTTATTAGTGTGCCTTACAAGGCTAGCCCAACAATGGCTGTCTGACAGCTGAAGATCCAAAAATCTAGTAGTTGTTCAGTCCACGAGGCTGGGTGTCTCATCTGGTCTTCAGTACACTCTAGAATCCCGAAGAAGTAGGTTCTAAGGCCAGTGAATGCAGGGACTTTCCAGCAAGAGCACGAGCGGGGCCAGCAGGCCAAAGCTTCCTCCTTCCAAACCTTGTATTTAGGCTGCAGTAGAAGCTGTGGCCCAGACTAAAGGTGCATCTTCCCACCTCATAAGATCCAGATTGAAAGTGGGTCTTCCCACTTCCAGATGTTAACTTCAGATGTTAAGAAAAAAATTCCTCACAGGTGTTCTTGGCCCCTCTTGTTTTAGTTAATTCCAGATGTGGGCAAATCGACAACCAAGAATAGGCATCAGAAATCCACCCCTGTCAACTTGACACACAATCACATTTCCTTATGTCATATAAATTTCCAAATAGAGACAATAATCAAGTCTGAATTACACTATCTGATGTGTATCAGATACAACTATCTGATGATGTATAAACTACTAACACATTTTTAACTAGGCCATAATTATGTCTCACATAACTATCCCTTGTGCAACCTCAAGCACACTATAAAATTTACAATAGATGGCAATGTCCTTTCAGAGACATTCTTTTGGTATTTCAAAACTTAAATGTGATAACATTATTATTCTCATAATTGATGTTATATTACATAATAAAAAGTCAAGGAAGGAAAACACAAATATCTGTAGAAACACATTCTTAAAGTCATGATAGAAACACTCTTCAATTATAATTCTCGTTTCTGCTACTGATACTCCCTTCCTCTACTACTCATTTTGTGTTTCCTCCACCAATAGCAAGCACTCAGTAGGTCTTGATTCTTTTCCTAGAGGAATGATCCACACCTTCATTTTGATGAGGCTGTGTCCTCTGTGATTCTGCCTGGGTTGATAGTTTCCAATTGACTTTAATCACAGGACATGGTAGCACCAAGAGATGCCCTAAAGTATCTCCTGCATTCCAGGCAGAATCTTCCTTACTTCCATTGTGGAGAAGCAATAACATTTCCCCATGGCAATCTGGATCAGTCACCCCTCCTAACCCTGCTATTCCTTTTTAGCCTGTTGACTTAAGGCCACTAGAAGCCCATTGTGGACAGGGGAGCCTGATCTTCCAGTTCTGTGGAATGTTTGTTGTGATTCCTGGCAGGAACACTCCCACTCTGTAGTCCAAATTTTAGACCAGCACAATTTATACTTGAGGGAACAGCAGGCAGTTTTTTCTTAGTGGGTCACTGGAGGTGATAGTAAGTGGAACTATTCCCTTTTCCACCACTTGATTCCTGGCCCTGTGGGGTCCTGAATAATGGCAGAAACTGTACCATTTATTGGACACTGATTCAAGCATATACTGCCTTCTGAAGAACCCGGCCTCAGCCCTCCAGGGTGCTGCCACCTAATTGGGGCTCCATTTGTGTTTGAAAAGACCATTTCATCCTATGTCAGCTGCTTCAGGGTGGTGGGTATCATGGATTCCATGATCATGGGCTCACTGTTGCACTTCCCTGGCTGTGAAGTGAGTTCCTTAGTCAGAAGTAATACTGTGATGGTGGATGAGGCATTTTGTAAGTCCATAGAGTTTTGGCAGAAGCATTAACATCCAGAAAAGGCAAATCTATGACCAGAATAAGTATCTGCTCCAGTAAGGACACAGAGCATTGTCTTTTCCACAGAGAAGTGGTTCAGTGTAGTCAACCTCTTACCAAGCCACCAGAACCAGCGTCAGTTCAGGACCACTATCTGACAGACCCCAGAAAGCTTGTTTGTTCTCATCCCTCAGTGTCCGATACCCTTGTAAAAGGCCATAGGTCCCTGGGAAGTGATTAACAGTAGGACTGGAGAAGGCTAACAATAAAACTCTTAGGCATTTTATCAAGGTCCTTCTTCAGGGGAACATTGTTGTCCTTTTTAAGAGGTTCTGGGTCTGCAAACTGGATGGTCTGGAAATTAGTTATTTGGCTGAGATTCCTTTTTGCCGTGATGCAATGGAACTTTTCTTTCATTTGAGATTCTTTTTTTTACTTACACAGATAAAGAGACAAGGAAGCAACATGATTGATTAGCCATATCAAAGGTCCGTACAAGTCTTGTCTCCAGTAAAACCACTGCCTGTGCTGCCCATTACAGTAACTACAGTCACCTTGCTTTACAATTCAGTGCTGCCCCCTGGTCCTACTACTTTGGCCACAATTAAACTCATTGCATTTAATTCATCTAACTGATCAGCAGCATCTTCAACCTTAAGGTCTCTCAAAGGGAAGAGGATGCCAGTAAAGCTTTTTGAATGTGCTGGTGACCCTCTCACTGTTTCCCATCTTATAAGTTTAGTGAAGGGCATGTCTTCTGGGTCTTCCCATTGTGGAGGATTGGGCCTTACACAACATACCCTGACCCTTAGGAGCCCATTAACACTAAGCCAAAGATATCAAGCATCTCCAGCTACTAAGCCACCTTTGGCTAATTCAAACTTTTGACACCTTTTTAATTGTTCAAGCTCCACTATTAAACCTAGAATCCACTGAGGGCCCATGCCAGTATACTCAGCCTGATCCAGTTTTATGTTCCTTTTACCATCATTGTACACTCTTACAATCCATTTCCACACATATTCCCCAGACTCTGCTCGAATGAATTAGCAAACTCATTAAGCTCTTAGTAGTGTAGACCTGTTCTACACGTTCTGCCTCCCCTCTAGGAGTCTGGTTAGCCTGACGTCTGGTTATTGGTTTAGAGGGAATTATCTGTGGGCCGCAAGAGACATCAGTATTGTCTTGCCTGGCATCTCCTTCAGAGAAAACCACTCCTGGTTTAGCAGACAATGAGGGTCTCATTTCCTGAGTCCAGGGCAGAAAAGGCGTTATGGCAGGGATTGGGGTGCGAGTACATCTTCTGCTGAGGGTGCAGAGACTCCTTCCTACCTCAGGTAAGATAAAGCCTGGAGAATCTGAGGGTTCAGAACTAGCTGTCAGCTTTAATAGGCTCCTCCCACATATGCCACCCCATCTTGCTGGATCCCATTTCTTACCAGTCAGTGCCCTTACTGTTGACACCCTCTGAGGCTGGGACTTGAATTTTTGCTGTAATTCATCCAATTTTAGGGTGAGGGCTTCGGTTTGATTTTCCACAACTTTGCTTTTTCACTGCTGGAGAGAAGAGTATCTTCTAGAGCACACTTCCTTTGACAGCTTATGCGCATGTGGAGCTGGTCAGTTTATAACTGAGCTCCTTGATGCCCTTCTCCATACTTGAGAATCTACAGGTTTGTTCACTTCATTACGGAGCTTATTCTTTTCCTTTGTCAGTTGGTCCTCAGGTGCTGGGAGCAACTGACCAACATCATTGGTTTTGTTTTCCCACAAATTACAAAAGTTTTATAGAGTCAACAAATTCATTTCCTCGCAGTTATTAAATCAGTATAATAAAATATGTTTGTCTCCTTAATTTTTCAAAATAGTTTACACTGTGGCCCTTTAATGGTTTCCTAGCTGGAGGGGCTTCAGTAACTATAGGTATTGGCAAAATAGAAAGCCTATTTCAGATACTTAAAAAAATTCATTTTTATATTTTTGTTGGTCTGGAACCTCTTCTGGTACCAAATCTGTCTTTGTCAGGGTTCTCTAGAGCTGTGGTTTTCAACCTTCCTAATGATGCTACTCATTAATACAGTTTTTCATGTCATGGTGACCACCAACTTGAAATTATTTTTGTCGTTACTTCATATCTCTAGTTTTTCTGCTATTATGAATCATAATGTACATATTTTTGGAAGTAGAGGTTTGATGAAGGAGTTGCAGCCCACAGATTGAGAACCACTGTCCCAGACAAATAGAACTTATAGAGTAAATACTATATGTATATGTACACACACACACACACACACACACACACACACACACACACACACACACACACACGCATGGAGAGAGAGAGACTGACTTGCAGGCTGTGGTCCAGTCTAACCATGGCTACCTACAAATGGACAGTCAAGGATGCAGTAGTAATTCAGGACACAGTGCTAGATGTCTCAGCTGGTCTTCAGTGTATATAGGAATCCTAAACAAGTAGCTCTAATGCCAGTGAAGGAATGGACTTGCTAGTAGAGTGAGAGCAAGCAGGCAAAGAGAACAGCTTTTTTCTTCTGTGTCCTTGTAAAGGCTGCCAGCAGAAGATGTGGCTCAGGTTAAAGGTGGACCCCCCCCAACACACAACACATACATACACACATGCACACACACACACACACACACACACACACACAAAATCTGGATTACAAGTGGGTCTTTTCACTTCAAATCATTTAATTAAGGGAAGAAAATTCCTCACAGGTGTACCCAGGCCCTTGTGTTTTAGTTAATTCTAGATGTAGTCAAGCTGACAGCCAAGAATAACCATCAGAGTTCATCAGTTCCTAGGAAGAATTTAGCAGCCAGCAATGGATTTGGATTTCAGAACGTGACCTGTCTGCCATCTCTCTTCTCTTCTACTGTGGGTGCAGCTGAGCCAGAAGATCACTTTGTAGTTGTCCTTAGAATGGTAAAGTTATTCTTTTGTATTGTGGTGAACCATGCACAGCAGGGAGTCCTTTCTGAGCGATCACCACCATAGCCTTGGCCTGTGGCTGACTGGACCTGTATCCTTGCTTTTGCTGGCTTTGGTGCCATTGCTGCTTCTGTTTGAATTTCTTTTTACTTCATTCTGTAGGGTCCATTGTTAGAGGAATCTTTATTTTTCATTTGGGTTTGGGTCTTGATCAATTCTTGATGCCACACAGAATTCCTTTAGTCCTACTTTGAAACCTCACAGATAATCACTGTCACTGAGGATTTGTCATTGTAAGCTTCTCACAGTGAAGTCTCATTACAGGGAGTAAAGCGGGAGGAGCAGATGTGCCTATATTCCCAGAGCCTGGGGACACTTGTGGGTGATAGCTCTCAGAACACTGTCACATCGCATTTCAAATGAGACAGAAATTATTAGTTGTTCGCTGTAGCTGATATTGCAAGGTAAGTTCACCAGAAAACACAGGGTCACTCTTAAAGCTGAATAGAACATCTGTATTGCTGGCTGGCAGCTGCCTGGGAACTTGCCCAAATCTTGCAGTCCAGAGCCACACTTCTCTCTGTCTTTTAGTCACAAAAACCTCATTCTTGTTGTTACAGAGTAGTTACCAAGAAGCAAAACTACAGAAGCCAAAAAGCAGAGTTAGTACGTTTAGGGTCTTTCCAGTGGGGAACTTTCCTGGAACCATTGAGTTAGCCTTTGCTCTTGTTTTGGCTGGTGGCCTAGCCATTGAGAGCATTGTAGTGCAACACACACAGACACACACATACACACTCACACACGCTCACGCTCACACGCACACACACACACACACTCACACACTCAAACACACACACACACACACACACACACACAGTGGGTTGCTCTTGTGTGTTTGCACATGTGAGATACCCACAGCCCTGCATTCAGAGAATGAAAAGCAGCTAGGGGCAATGGAGAAAGGGGCCTGCAGGAAATGGTTGTCAAACAGGTGCACTCTTTCACCTTTGCCAGAGGAAGAAAAATTTACGTGCTCAGTAACAGTGGGAGTGTGCTTCATGAGACTGAACCACACACTTAGACGTCGAATACTTAAGCACGATAAAACTAAATGTGTTCTTTAAGGAGAAAAAGAAAAGGCCTGGCCACGTTGGTAGAGCATCTGAACTGGTCCCTGATTCTCCTCCTCCTTAGCTTGCCTTTGGCTTGCTCTCTAAGCATAGACATCTTGCTCTGTAAAATGATGTAAGATGTGGAAACTTCTAGAATGGAAAGAGAATCCACAGCCCTGTACCTGATGAATCAATTTCCCCAGCATCATAGTAATGGGGTCTGCAGTGATTTCCTACCACTTACTTCATTATGTGTACTGAGCCCATCCATGTATCATATGCTTTCACATTGCCAGAGGCCTCCCATGTCTGCTACTTTCCACCTTCCCTGCCATTCTGCTACCTCTTTGTCCTCTGCCTCTTGTTATGTTCATAAGCAGATGCTTTCTGCTACCAGCACAAGATGGGCGGGGTGGGCAGTAGGAAGGAGAGGTGGCATCAGATTATCTCAGTTCTCTGTCTGGCTGTGGTGGTGCCTGGCTTTGACTGCTGATGTCTGTGTGAGTCGGTGGCTCCTGTCTGGTGCTCCTCCAGTCTCTGTCTGCTGTCCTGTCTCCCTCTTCCTTCAGCTTATGCCAGGTCTTACCCCTAACCCTGGCCTGTACTTACTCCCTCATCCCTCTTAATTTTAACCCCCTGAGCCCTTCATAGTTCTTTATACCTTTGTTGGAATTTTTTGGAAAATACCTGTTTTAAGTGTTTGGATGTTTTGCCTGCATGTATTAAGTGCCCTGAGTGCATCCCTGCTCCCCACAGATGTCACAGTGGTTTAGGGCCCCCTTTGAACTTGGATGACTTAATGGATGAGTATGAGCCATTGTGTGGGTGCTGGGAACCCAACCCAGGTCTCCTGCAAGAGCAGCCCATGCCCGCTGAGCCATCTCTCCATCCCCCATGCTTTTGTGTGTAGCTCTTCGTCAGTTTGTCAGACTGTTCATATGGTTGGAATTTATCCATTTCTTTCTGGAATCTCATTTTCCAGGTCACTTACTCAACAAGAAAGAAGCTCCAGGAAGGCTAAGTTATAATGTGAGAGTTTTAAGCTAGCATGTTTCATACAAAAGTATAAGTTCTGTGTGTGCTCAGCCCAGGAACTCTTTTCTTCCTTAATACATTGCTTTCCATTCTAGCTTGTTAAAACAATCTAGATCACCCCCCCCCGACACACACAAATACATACAATTCACAAACTCCATTGAGTTAATTGCTACCTCAATACAAGCACGTGGATGACCTTTTGTTGGTGTATTTTAGGGCAAGCCTGGATTTTTTAGCTTGACTCTCTTACTAAAGTCATCATGAAGAATTGTGACTGACATCCATCTGACATGCTAGGTTGGAGTGAGAATAAAGAGCTGCAACAGTACACCAGGTGTAGGTGATGCTTAGAATGCTGAGTCAGTGTCACCTCTATTATTTGAAAGTCGTGTGTTTGGCATGGCTGAAGAAGTGAGCTCTGTGAAGCACTGGGAAGGCAGTCTTCTGGGTAAGAGACCTAAATAGGAATCATCAAAGAACAATGTTCAGGTAGTTGAAGGTTGTCTCACTAGAAAGGAGGATTTTGAATAGACACAGTGCCTTGTGTTCCAATATGAGAAACAAGGCTAAACATAGTGTGTCAGTTTGTTCTAGTATAGGAAACAATGCTGACAGCCTCAGACATGGTGGGTGCTCATGGTGGTATAGCACAGGAGGAGTGGGAAGGGGGCAGAGTGTGGAGCCATCCATTTGTGGTCCTAGGCTGCATGCTTCTCTGTACATGTTGTGTACCTCAAGCTCCCTCCTCCATCCTCTGTCCACTCTTAAATGATCAAGTTCATCTCCCACTTGCTGCTCTTACCCCTCTCCCTCTGTGCCTTATCCACCATATTTCTTGACCTACCTGCTTTCGCTTTCTGTGTAGGACCCAATCCCCTTTCGTTTCGGGTGCTCTGCTGCGTCAGCCGATACTGGTTACTGAATTGTCCCTGTTTCACCTTGTCCTAAGAACCTGGCCTGACTTCTCATCCCTCTGTCCTTCCTCCCTCCTCCTCTGCATGTACCAGAAAGTCAGTCCCTCCTTAATATGCCATGTCCATCCTTCTGTGAACCCAGGGCCGGGCATCAAGACCTGACATCTACTTACTGCCTCTGTGATTTCATCCTGAGTATCATGTATTTGAGAATATGAAACTGCCAGCTGGGGCTAAACATGTGCTACAGTTGTATGCACCCCCTATTGTATTTTACTGGATTTCTTGAAAACAATAAAACTACTCATAATCATAAAGGTACATATAATAAAAATGGTAGTTATTGGCCTACAGAGATGAGATACTTCAGTAGTTAGAGTTACTGACTTACAGTGTGAGGACCAGATCTCCAGAAACTCATGTAAATGCCACAGAGGCAGAGAGGCAGAGATTGGATCCCCAGAGCAGCTTGGCTAGCAAGACCAGTAATATCAGTAAGTTCTGGGTTTGACTGAGACACTTTGCTTCAATAGATACATGGGTGGAGGGGCACAGACTATCAAGAATGACCTCCATGTGCACTTTCAAACACCCCAGGATGGATACCCACCTACATTGACACCACACTCGTACAGAAGCATGCATACACATATGCATGCATACCACACAGACATGAGGAATAGGGGAAAATCTAATTGTTTTAAAGGGAATTTTAGTCTGTCTAGTTTGTTGACTCTCATGTCAAAGATTATTTTGAATTATTACATGAACAGATAATAGAAGATGATTTATTTTCTTTTACTAATTAAAGCTAAAGTCTTGCATTATACTCAGTGAAGCATCTTACTTTTGACTTGCTGGTATATTTCTTAATTTATTCTCTGAGAATTTTAACTATGTATATACTTATGACCATATCCCCCTCCAGTTCCTCGAGGTTCCCAACATGTTCCTCTCCCAACTATATGGGTTGATCTGTCTCTCTCTCTCTCTCTCTCTCTCTCTCTCTCTCTCTCTCTCTCTCAACAATCCACCAAGTTGAATTAATGCTACTCATAAGTGCAAGGGAGCAGACCATTCACTGGAGCTTAGTCAACCTACCAGTGGGGCCACATCCGGAAAAAGAAGGATTCTTCCTTCCTGTGAGTCTATAAACTCTACTACTGGCTCCTCCACTAAGTAGGAGGCTGTGGTACATCTACACAATGGAGTACTACTCAGCAGTAAGAAAGAAATGATATCCTAAAATTTGCAGGCAAATGGATGGATTTGGAGAATATCCTACTCAGTGAGGTATCACAAACTCAGAAAGATAAGCAGGGGATGTACTCACTCATTAGTGGACTCTAAACAAACAAACAAGAAGAAAGCAAAGCATGTCCAAGCTGCAAACCACAACCACTGAACAGCTTGGGATCAGAAACACCCTGGACTGACACCTTGGATCTCACTCCCCCTATAGGAACACCTGACTCACTCTTGAGGTTGGGGGGAAAAACTGCATCTGCCAGGAGCGGAGACTGAACTAAGCAATATTGGTGCAGTGGGACCTTGGGACTGCCTGCTGCCTGCCCAGGGAGGGGATGGGGAGTTGTGGAGAAGAGAGAATGACCTGATGTGGTGGGAGGGGGAAGGGACCTTGAATAAGGATATACAAGGATAGAAAGTATGACTTCTTTGTTCATAATAATAATAATAATAAAAGGAAAAAAAAAAGTAGGAGGCTTTTTGAGTTCTTCCCCCATCCGTACTGGAATTTCTCTGGCTTGTGTTTATGCAGGAAACTGTAGCTGCTAATGAAAGCTAACCGGTAGTGAGGAAGTTTCTTTGTAGGGTATCAGTTACTTTATGTTCTTTGGCCAACATGTGAGATGTCTTCAGTAGTTGTGTATTACTTCATTGTCCTGATGGGTATCCAAGAGCAATGTGTGCTGTATGTTGTTGTGGGACCTAGGGAGGTGCTGCAATTATTGTTACTAGCCATGGCTTCCGGGAGCAGTGTTGTCCACTAGTGCAGGCTTCTCTATTTGAGCCTCCTTAAAAAATACATTTTGAATTTATCTTACCACCTAGTAGGCTTTCATACTGCTTTTTCATATCTCTTAGTTTGGCCCTTTAATATTTACACCTTTAACCCCCCCTTTCATACATCACATGTTCTACTATTCCCTCCAATTACATTTTTATTGGGTTATAAGGTATTTCCATATACCCCTCCTCTGGGTTTCTCTAAAGGACTTGGTGCCTTTTAGCTGAAGAATAAAAATTATTAAATTATCACGCCACTGATTGTGAAGTTTTCCAACTTGGTGTTTGATGGGAAAGGCCTGAACGTTTCTCATCTTCAAGCCCTTTGCTTTCTCTCATTCCTTGTCCATCACTCTGGTTCCGTTTCCAGTATTACATGGCACCATCAGACCTCTAATGCCAATCAGGTTCCCAGATCCTTCCGGAGATGGAGCGAGAGAGGCACATGCATACTCCACCCACTGCACTTGCATTCTCGTGCATGCGTGCGTGCGTGCGCGTGTGCGTGTGTGTGTGTGTGTATGTGTGTGTGTGTGTTAATCTGTGTGTGTGTGTTAATCTGTGTGTGTGTGTTAATCAAGTGCAATGATGTATGCAGGTCAACCCCCTTTGTGCACGCATGTCACCCCAGTCAGTGTTTCTCTTTCTCTGAGCCTTGCGTCTTTTTGTTGGGGTGAAAGTCCATCCTACTCGCTGTGGAAGCACCTGACTGTGTCTTGTGTACACAACCAAGCACTGTAGACAATACACAGTGTGAGTGGAAATGATGCTCTTTCTAGTTTCTGGAACTTTCACATGGCAGGTGCTGGGCAGTAGATGTTTGTAGACGTAGGATATATACTAGAGAAACTTGGGAGAGATGCTGCCTCGATTTTTTCCACTTAGAATAAGAATAACGGAGTTGTCTTTACGTGCTCTGTGAGGATCAATCTAGGAGGGATGGATTTTCGTGTCCCTGCCACTTGCCCAGGAGAATCAGTGACTTTTAAATGGATGTACCTTGAAAGAAGATGAGTTCATTCCAGCTTCACAGGAAGTGGGTGGGGACTCATTGCATAAGACAGTGTGCTCACTTGCAGTGGCCAGTGCTGCAGTTGGGGAGCTGGCTGGTGGTGGAAGATCATCTACATTTCCCACACCAACTTAGAGCAAGTTTTTAAAAATTACAAAAATTTAAGTAAAAAATGTGGATAATTTTCTGCCTTTCCTCCCTTCAGCCCCTCCTCTTCTGCCCCCTTGCTCTTCTGATTGGTGTCTTTGAGACAGTTCCTCACAGTGCAAGCTTTGGAATACCAGGCAAGAGCAGTAATTAGGGAACCGGTGCCGTGTAATGCTGAGCTGAGAACCGGACCGAGGAGTTCCCAGGGGTTTAATTGATGAGTTTTTGCTTAGTTGTTTAATTTTGTGTTAGCACATATATCTGAGGGCTGCTTTGAGAGCCATACTTTGGTGCCCTTTTTTTTTTTTTTTTTTTTTTTTAATAAAATTCCATTGGTAAAAAAGGAGCTATGTTATTACTTGAAAAAAATGATATCAATTTCCAGACCTCATTTCTGCTTTGATTTCCTTCCCTGGTGGAGCCAGCCAGACGCCACCCCAGTGGTTCGGGGTCACATGATTCATGGGTATCTTTTTGCCTCCACAGAAATTGAAAAGTTTCAGAAAGGGGAAGGCAAGGATGAAGAGAAGTACATCGATGTGGTAATAAATAAGAACATGAAGCTGGGACAGAAAGTGTTGATTCCTGTGAAGCAGTTTCCCAAGGTAAGACATGAGCTGTGAGCTGCTGTTACCCTGAACCCCAGGAGTAGACCCTGTTCTTAGAGGCTCTTCCCGATTCACATACTTTTTTAGCCAATTCATACTCTTTAGTGAACTTAGTGATTTGATTTTTTGTTTTGATTTTTTTGTTTGACCTTAGTATACATTGTGGAGTCATGTTATACTAGCCATGTGCACAACTGGCCCTTGTCTTCATTTTCTCACCTAAAATATGAAATTGAGTGGTTTAGAACTACAATTGTTTGTGTGAAATTCATAGGACAATGTTAAGCATATGCAGGCTTAAACACTGTTGGGATGAACTTCGTTTCAGATGTCTGTGTGTGTTGTTTATGCCATTGTTCATTTCTTCATATTGCAGAATGATAATCCTCACCTACTTTGGTGATATATTGTGTATCTAATAAAGTTTGCCTGAAGATCAGAGGACAGAGTTAGCCACAGATTTAGCCATGAAGGTCTGGTAGTGATGACAGACACCTTTGATCCTAAAACACCAGAGGCAGAGACACAGATCCCTCTGGATCTCTGTGCACGCAGGGCCAAACAGAGCCAGGGTGTAAGTTCAAGGCCAATCAGAGCACACACCTTTTACCCCAGCATTTGGGATCCCCTGCCTCTGCTCCCAGTATTTGGGAAATACACACCTGTAATCCCAGCACCAGGAAAGTTGAAACAGGAAGTGAAAAGGCAGGGGGGTGGATAAGGGGAAGAAGTCAGTAGTTCACCTGTGACTCCCTTCCCTTTTGGCATTCAGCCTGGGGAATTGGCCAGGTGAGAAGTGGCTGCGGCTCGTTCCTCTGTCTCTCTGATCTTTCTGCTTTTCCCCAGTATCTGGCTCTGGCTCCAGGTTTTTATTATAAGATCAATTAAAATTCTTGCAATACTGAAGCTAGTTGAGACAGTTTTCAGCTGAACGATATTGTATATTACATTGCAGAAATGTTTTATTACAAGTCATTTTCTGCAAGTATTTTCATTTGTCTGGCCAAATGCCAGGTATTAAAATGGAGCTATGTTCAATTTTTCAAAGAATTTCATTTTTTTCCCCCAAAGTGTTTGCACAATGTGAGATATCCTCAGGTAAAGCATTTGGATTGTGCCTGCACTTGCCACATCTGCAGTATGTTGCACTGTTGAGGTTTGGTTGGTATCATTGATCCTGTTGTACATAGGTCTTTTCTTGTGTTCTAATGACTAACAGATCTGTGTTTTGTGCCTGCTGTTGTGATGGGCATATGTTTATCTCTTAGCTGCTGGCGTTTTGATGCCTGACTGGTAAGGAGCTGTTTAATGGGCCCACGGTACAAGTTTTTCATTATCATTTTAGCGTTTGTATTAAGGGTAGTATAAACTCTCACATGACTTTTGTAAATTTTCTAACTTAAAGATTTGTTGTACATTTGCCAAGTCCTTTAGCAATACCTTTGTTGGAAACTTAGCCCTAGATTTGACTGTCAATCATGTTTGAAGGTAGGACCTTTGGAAGTTGCTCAGATTAGACATTTCATGAAGGTGGGGCCACACTGGTGGCATTGGCAGCTTGTAAAAACAGATAGAGAGAGGCTGTGGAGATGACTCAGTGGGTAACATGTTTGTTGCTCAGGCATGAGGCCTTGAGTTCAGCCCCATGTTAAGGCTGGCCTTAGCAGCATGCTTTGTAACTACAGAGTGGGTACAGGAAACCAGCCATTGTAGCCAAGATAATGAGCTGTGGGTTCCCTAAGAGAGCCTGTTTCAAAAGGTAAGGAGAAAGCAGCTGAGAAAGACAACAGTCCAGACACCTTGGACACCCGACTCACACACACACTCACACACACACACACACAAATAAAATCAAAAGAGAAAGAAGGGAGACCCAAACTGCTGTGCCTGTTGTCTCCATGTGGTGTTTGCATCCATGTTGTACAGTAGCAGGGAGGCCCTCGAATGCTGAGTTGACCATTCTCCAGTGGACAACCACACAGTAAGGATATGTGGGGAACGTGAATTGATCTTGAAGGGAAGAAAAAAATAGGTAGGGCTGTGGGGGGGGTAAGACATACAAAAATGGAAGTGTAGGGGAAGGGTGTATGTGAAGCCAGTAAAAAAAGTAACACACAGGTATACAGTTGTAGATTCTTGGGGGCCTGCAGAAGTGTTGCGCAGTAAACTTCATCCCTTCTAAGTTGCCTCTGTTGGGGTATTTTATTGAAGACAGAATAAGGCAGCAGTTAGGCTTGCTTTTCCCATCAGGAGCTGATGATTCTGTCTGTCTGTGGACTGCTGTGTCACCGCTGACGGGAATCCAGTGGCTGTGGACATGAGGCTTACCTCTGAGTGCTTTGTTCTGATCCATTGATACTTTTATGGATCCTTATGCCAAGACCACAGTCTTGTTTACTGCAGCTTTTTATGGAGAGGCGTGAATTTAAAGTTGCTTTAGCTTTGACCTTCTTTTTCTGGATTACTTCCATATTCTGGGTCTTTGACAATTCTGTATAAATTTATGAATTCATTATGGATTTCTACACAGTGACCTGCTGCTTTCTGGCCACATTTGTGCTGTGTCTAGTGGTCACTCTGGGGACTGTGCCTTCTTCCCAGCATATAGACATGCTCAGATTCCTCACAACATTGCTTTCCTTCCTAGTATATTGTCTGTCTGATATTCATGATTATTCACTCTCAGAAATTAGATGTTTCCTACTGTTTTCCTTTTAAGCTTCTAATACAGCATTTGTTATTTTTATTATCTGTCTTTTCTTTTTGTTTTCTTTCTAAATTACTAGTTTTATTAAGTTGTTGGATAGAACTATTAGGATTTCTAGTTACATGATCATAGTATCTTCTTAGGCAGCTTTACTTCTTCCTTTACAACACTCAGGCCTCTTATATTTCTGGTATAATACTGAACACAGATGGTGGGGGTAGGAGTCCTCCTCTTCCCCCTAAAGAAGAAAACTCTATGATCCTATTTATCTCTTATCACTGCATTACTTTTATTGGTAAAAAATTTAAGATCAAGCGAATACGAGATTTTAAGTTTCATGTAGTTGCCTGTCCCATCCACTAAGCAAACTTGCTCCTAATGTTTGAGTATAATCAGGACAGCAGTGTGATGTTCCTGGTAAACTCCCCTCTGCTGCATCTGTTACTGGATTTTGTCACAAGTGTTGTGTACCATTTTTAAAACTCAGAAAGGTTATGTAATAAGCAGACTAAGACAGTCCTAAAGGAAAAATATTAGCCTTTTAAATAAAATGCAAGGTTATCTATATGGTTTCTATTTAGATTTCAAAACCTAGGATCTAATGCAGTGAGTGAGTGGTTCTCAATCTTGCTAACACTGTTGGGCCTGTAATACAGTTCTAAGTTCCTCATGTTGGGTGACCCCCAACCATAAAATTATTTTTTGTTGCTACCTCATAACTGTTATGAATCATAATGTAAATACCTGTTTTCTGATGGTCTTAGACAGTCTCTGTGAAAGGGTCATTCAGTCCCAAAGGGAGACAACCCATAGGTTGAGAGCTGCTGGTCTCCACAAATACAAATTAGTTCTTAAATTAAGGCCTAAGGATGTTACCACTTTTGAGAATCACATGGTTGCATATACCTGCTGTGGCCAGGGCTCTGTCTTCTACTAACTGGACTTTCAGCCAGTCCTGAAGGTGGCTGGCATTCCTGAAAATACCAGGATTTTGTCTGATTAAAGCTTGTTAGCAAAATTTAGTTTATTTGCTGTAAGGTACATATGTTTGTATTAACATACTCTTTTACAGTGTTTTAGGCCAATGTGGCAGGCAGTGGTGGTGCACACCTTTAATCCCAGTACTCAGGAGGCAGAGGCAGGCAGACTTCAAAATTTGAGGCCATCCTGGTCTACAGTGCAAGTTCTAGGACAGCCTGGGCTACACAGAGAAACCCCATCTCAAAAAATAAAAAACAAATCAAAGGTGATAATTTATTGAGGTGTTGAGTTTTGTTTGTCTTGAAAACAAATTATATGTGACACTTTAGTTAATGCTAAAAATACAGATTGAAATTCTCTGGACAAAGCACATCTAGGCCGTGTTCTCAGGGCTCCTGTTCTTGAGTGCTTTTCCACATGCTTTAAATGGAGGCCTGCATCAGTCCAAGATTCTCCTAGGTCTGTCTTTCTAGGTTGGAGCCAGCAGCTGCTTCCTTCTCTCTCCTCTTTTTTGAATACATGGATATGTCATTGACTGCAAATTTTGCTGAACGTTTTCTTGCCTCTGTTGAGACCAATTCTTGGTATTGCTTTACTTTGTTTATAGACTGTATATTAAGTTTTGATTGCTCTGAATTAATTCTTTGTTGAAGGCTAATTGATAAAGACACTCATCTGCATACTGCTTGATTCAGAATCATTTATATTCTCTGATAATGTCCTACAGCTTTTGCTTAATATTTTTTAAGATTTTGTTACTAGTTTTTATGTTGCTTCTATAAAGTGAGGGAGAAGGTCTTCCTTTTTGCTGTTTCTTTCTAAACTTTGGATAATACAGTTCACTTTTGAAGCTGCCAGGGCCCACTACTTAATGACGGATTCAGTAACTGTTGTGACACTAGTTATATTTACTAATCAGTTTTTCTGAAAGTCATTTTATAAGGCTTTCATCATGTTTTAAATAGTGTGCCTCCAAATCCTTCTTGTGACTTTTCTCTCACCTGTCTAGAGTCCAGTGGGCATAGTGCACTCCCTCTGATGTTCTCAATAATTTATAACATTCTTCTGGCTTTTGTTAGCTATATTTTTGATTGATGGCGGCTTCTTTTTTCTGTTCTTTGGATTAAATGATTTTCATTGTTGTATATTTTCCTCTGTTGTATTCATTTTGCTATTACCTCCATCAGATGAATGTTTTTATGTCAGCTACAGTAATTACGTGTGTGTGTGTGTGTGTGTGTGTGTGTGTGTGTGTGTGTGTACATTTTTCTTGTTTGTTTTATTTTCCTCATTTACTCCAGGTGTTACTTGCACATTTTTCTGGTACATGTGTATGTGTGTGTATAAGTTGGGGGCTCTTGATGAATGTGTGAATGTACCACAGTATGTATGGAACAGAGAACAACCTTGAGTGGATCCTGGCTTTGACCTTGTTTGAGACAGGCTGGCTCTTGTGGTTGGTTCCAGCTGCTTACTTCAGCTAGCTGGTCCACAAGCTGCTGGGGATTCTTCTATCTCCACTTCCCATTGCAGATGGATAATGCTGCTGCACCCAGCTTTCCCTCGCTTCGGGTGATCACAGTCAGGTGTCCATCCTTACAGGTGTTACCTTCCTTACGTCATCAAGTGCAGTTCTAGCAGATGCTTGGAACTCTTGGTTGTTCAGTTCTGAAGTGCTGGTCATCCCATTGTATTAGGCTAGCATTGCCTTATCTGGTTAAAAGAGTTGTGTAGTCTGTCATGTTGAGTAATTTTCTTTTCTATCCTGGACATTATAAATGTACATTCTGTCAAGGCTCAGTTTTGTTACACTTTTTTGAAGGATACGGATGCTTTATTCATAGCCAGTTAACCAGATTATATTCAGACTGTAAACTGTTAATAAGAGTTGAGCGCTTTCTTTAGCTTGACTTTGCATCTAATGCCAGAGTATATGGGTACAGGCAGCCCACGATGTTGGCAGATTTTCTGTTCTAACCTTTTTTGGGGCTTCTTCTTTCAGAGAATGTGCCTGTTTCCTGTCACTTTCCAGGGCTCACAGTGTCTGACTTTGATATCTTGTTCAGACTTGAACAGTTTATGGTTGTCACCTGTAGGTATCAGATTGTGGCCAGCTTTACAAACAGACTTAGATGCATTTTTATATAAATAGGAAGTACGGACCAACACATTAAGCAAAGATGACACTTGCAATTGATAGAATGATGAGCAGACAGCAACTTCTTTTAATAATGCTTGGGTACATGATAATTACCCTGACATTGATTGTATATGAGTTCTTGTGTGGAGTAATACATGAATGCAGTATCTCAAAATCTCAAATATTCCTTTTCAGTATCATCAGTGATGATACAGGAAGACATGTAATATCTTTAAATAACAGATTTGAGCACAGTGCAATTGTTTTCAGTGTCTAGAGCAGGCTGGATGTCTCCAGTCAGCATTACCTAGTCCCCCATCTTCAAGCACCTACAAATGTGTGTATGAGCTAGTGTCAGATGTCAGCTGGAGGAGAGTGGAGGACTATCCCTTGGGAGTAGCCTTAGGAACAGTATAGCTTTTTATAGAATTGATGCTGGCTGTAGGTTCTGAGCTTCTGAAGTAAGAGAAAAATGTTGGGTGTGGAATTCTAGTTAATAAAGTCTTAAACTTACTGAATTATTTTCTCCTGGTGACTGGTCTTGCGTCTGATATTTGAGGGTCTTTTTTTGAGCAGAGTTTGTAATGGGACAACTGTAGTGACTCAGTTATTGGTCTCAAACTCAATTGACTGGGAAGTAGAGGAGACCCTACTTAGAATACACCCTGGCACTAGAAGGACAAGAGGGTCATTTTGACACATTTAACAAACGCTGTTTTGAGGAGGTCATCTCTTGCAGAGATCAGCCATACGGGATCACAAATGAGACATGCTAATGTTTGGATTCTCCCCCAATGCTAAAGCATGATATATAGGTTAGATGCATTGGGGAAATTACAAGCCATTTCATTTGGTCAGGAAGGTAATATCAGTGAGATATGCAGATTTGAATAGAAGACATAAAGGAATTAAGGAAGAAAGTATAGATTTACTTAAGCAGGTGGGACTGCATACGCTTCTAGACTAGAGTGACTTTTCAGCTGTCTTAGAGGATGTGGGGCTTTGTTTCAGGAAGCATGGCACATGGCAGTCTTCTGTTGAAGGGGATGCTCTAGACCATGTTAAAAGATGAAGTTGTGATATTGAACTACTGAGTCTTCATGTCCGGTTCTCTGTATACATAGTTGATTTCCTCATGCTTGGCAGATACATGATAATGATAATAAGTTCTTCTGGAGGCTGAGTTCACATACGTCTTAGCTTATTTAGATTATTATTATTATCCTATGCAGATACATGCATGAAAAATTTAGCTTTCAGATTAGACACAGTCAGAATTAACAACAGTAATAAAGTTGAGTGACTATAATAATATACTGTTGCAAAAGTTACTTAAAACTTAAGAGTGGTTTATTTATAGAATTTTTATTTATAGAATTTTTTTAATTATTAATTTTGGTTTGAGTCAACTGTGGGTTAACAGAGCCTTCAGAATGAGACATGGAGAAGATGGGAAATTCTTACTTTTAATTTTAGTAATTTGATGGCTGCTTAAATATCTCTTAGTATTCTAACATGCTCACTGTACTGTTTGTGGTTTAAAAATTCTGATTAAAAATCTGTGGGGTTGAGTGTTGGGAATGCAAGGTGATTTCACAGGAGCTCTTGGGCTAAGGGTCTTTGAGATCAGTGAACCATGAAACATGTCTGCTCTGTGCCTTAGGAAAGCTTCCTATCTTATTGTTGATGTATCTCTTTCCTTTCTTTATCCCTTGGAGCATATTACAGGCAGTTTCAGATCCAGCTATCGGGTAGTTTCCTCTGTGCAAGTTGTTGGTTTAGTTTCTCTACATGGTAAATATCTGATGTGAACACATTAAAGACTGCAGTTTTCAGAGGCAGTTTCTTCCCCTGAGGTTTTATGTAAAACTATTATTTTAGGTGTAAAATTGACAGTTTACCTGTAGAAATGAAATGTTAATGTCTGTAGTTAATTATCTCCACTACTTCAACTGGGAGTTAGTTTATTTGTGGGTAACAGTGCAGTTTTTATGAATTTGAGCTTTTGGATTTGATGATGAGCCCCAGGCCTGAGCAGGCACTCCTTGATTCTTTACCCGCAGTCAGACAGTGTGGTTCTTGAAAGTGCATGAGAATATAGTGTTCAGATCACATGCAAGGAATTGACCATCACTTTAAACACTGTTATTTCTTTGCTGTAACACATACTATTCTTTCTTCACAACCTTATATGAGGGATTACACAAAGCTAATTCCTTGTGGTCAACCAAAACTTATCACCAACATCTCTGCTTCCTTGCTTTGGCCCACCCAGTCTTTAAGTACTCACCTCTTGTAGAGTTCACACAGAGCATGGGATTGTGTCTCTTAGCTGGTTTATTTTATTTAGCATACATCTCTTTATGTTTCTCATTGTTGAACAGTGATGTGATTTTAGTTTTAATGGTTTACCAGATTCCATTCTCTATCTATTTAAATCCTTTAGTCATTTCATTCATTTTGGTTATTTCTGTATCTTGGCAGTTGTGGCTAATACAAGTTGGAAAGGCAGACTTCTCATTAAGATGTGGATTACATCAACATCTGTATTAGAGTTTGCACTGCTGTGTTGCAATACCCAGTGCACAGGGCTGTAGGGAATGAGGGCTTGAGCCACAGCTGTAAGGCTTTTCATCTGTTATGGTGGGCCGGGGTGGGCTGGGCAGCAGAGCAGAGTAGCATAGCTCATACTGTGGGGCTGAAAAGTTGAGCCACAGGTGGAGATGGAGAGGCAGGGCACCTGCATCATGCACTTATTTTTCTACCAATGAATACAGTTCTGAACACTGCACTGCAATGTCTACCATGAACACAGTTCTGAATATTCACCAAAACAAGCAGTTACCTCATAACTGAACAGCACAAGGTGCAATAAGTATATATGCTAAGAAGCTTGTTTGCACAGTGGAAAGGAGAGTTAGTGTTAGCTGCTAGCCTGATTTGGTCTTGTATGCAGCACTGTGTCCATCAGTTCTCTAGATGTCCTGCAGAACAACCATTGGCTTTTCCATTTGGATGCACTGCAGACAGGCTCGATGGCCATGAGTGAGCTCCATAGGTATTTGTGACTGTTTTGGGACTTTTCCCTATTGTTTTGTTTTTCTTCATCACAGCAAACAAGAACTGCAATCAATTTCAGTGTCTGTGCCCCAAACCAGCACATCATCGTTGCCTACTTGTTACCACTTCATCAACTCCTGTCCTTCAAGTCCTACCTTGACTATCCCTCAGTTTTCTCTCTGTATTTTCTTGTCACACTGTGTGAATGCTGTCGCCCCTCATCCACAGAACCTCTTATCCATATCAGTTTATTGCCTTTGATTTTAAATCCTCCAGTGTCACCCGAACATTACTGTGCTTGCTCATATAATCTGGAGAATTTACTTGAAGTTTCCATTGATTTTTTTTTTTTTTTAAAGATTTGGTAATGTCTGAGTATGTTGGGTTCTGTACCATTTACAAATCCCATGTGGAAAGCAACACTTGGTAGAGCAATGCTGTACTTTACCACCAATAATAGTTACATTTGCTAGGAAAATTAAGACATTTAAATAATAGCATTTATTGGCAGTTTAAATATGTTACAATAGTCTCTGTAGCAAAGAAAATTGGCACAAACTGTTGAACAATGCTGTTAGATTTGAGGAGTAAATAAGCTTTAATTTCATAAGTATTTACTGAGAAGCCATTATGCAGGAAAGATAGAAAATCAATGTGGATTCTATAAGGTCTAAGAGAGTTCATAAGATTCACAGTGGAAAGCATTCATTTCATTACATGATGTAGGCTGAAGGGTGAATTAATGTGAAAGGTGGTGGGACGAAATTTGAAGGAGAGTTGGGAGGTTTTTTGGAGAGGTCCAGGTGCAGCAGGGATGTGACAGAACAGTTTCCTCAGTTGAAATTATCTCTGCATCCAGTTTGTTAGGGTGAGTCTCATACCCATTGTCACCACTGATTATTTTAACCAGTACAGCAGTGGCATTTTAGAGATGTAAATGTGCGCTTTTATAACCCTTCATACATGGAAGGTATAGATAGGGTTCTGGGCACACCTGACGGGATGATGCACAGGAGGTGTTGATGGTGGCGTCCCTGTGAAATTTACCGATGAGCCTGCTTCCATCTGCTCCTTACTCTATCAATTCCTTGGTTCTAAATTAATTTTCAATGTGTACTCTATACTTTGCTCAAACATTTAAAAATTACCTGAAACCTCTTGTTCCTTAATATAATTTGACCTCATCTCTAGAGGTTATGTTAACATTGTCTGATACTGTATCCCAATTATTTTATATTGTTTTGGGATACATATTCATTTTAATAATTTTAAATGCACATTAAGATTTTGTAAGATTTATGGACAGAAGAAGATACTTTTGGTCTGTTATTGCTGATATTCCAGAAATCTGGTTTCTGCCATCTGTTCCTGTTGAGTTGTATATAAGGCCCCAGTACTTACTGATAGAACTTGAGTATTAGTTTGGGTGTATGGTTTCCGCTCAGTTTTGTATGCATGAAGTGTTACTTGCCTCTTGTAAGCAAGCTTTTATTGTAGGTTGTTATTGGGCCTTTAACCTGCAGAGACTGCTTGCCACCCTGTTGCCAGCTTGAGCAAGCAAAGCAAGTAGGCAGGTAACCTTCCCAGTCTAGTTATGTCTGCATGCTGGATTGCGGCTGCCAGATCAATTACATCTGTGATGGTGTGGCATGCTGTGCTATGCCACATGACACCAAACCAACACACAGGTACTTTGTCTTGAAGTACAGCATTCTGTACTAATAACATCGGCAGGACTGAATCAGAGATGGGGCTTGATGAGCTGACAGCTGATGGGCTGTGTCTGCTTCCCTAAAGCAGCTGTCCAGTGCACTATTGTAAGTGAATCCAGTATATATAGCCAAAGGACAGTCAGTGCAAGAAGTGAGGACTGTAGTTCCCAGTACTGACTTAGGAGCACAGGGCACAAGGATCCCAGAAGTGAATGTGTGTAACCCTCATGAACCTGGCTGTTGCATCAAACTCCCCCCCCACACACACACACACACTTGCCTTCTGCCTGCCTTCCAGTTTCAATGTGGTTTGCCTCTTCTGAGACCCATGTGGAAGGATGAATTGCCTTTCTGGGGTTGTCAGGAAGTGAGGCCTTAAAAAAGTGGTGAGACCTTTACCAAGGAGTACATTCCTGCTCTCTGGGCTGGCTTATACTAGGAGAGCTGGTGTTTAGACTGCTGGCCTTCCGCCTCACCGTGCTCCTGTTTGCTTCCTGCTGTGCTCTGGCAGGGTTAGTGTGCAGTAAGGGCCCTTTCTAATGCAGCCTCCAGAACCATGATCCTTTAAAAAAGCACCCCATCTCATGATGTTGTGTTTAGTGGTAGCAAATGGCCCCAGATGCCCCTTTCCCTCCTTGTGTAAGTTTCTGAATCGTGAGAATGTAAATAAGCTGGCTATTGTCCAACATTGTTAACTTTGTAATATTTTTAATATAACAGAGTTGATCCAGATAATAGTAAAATGGAGCTTTCTCCCCAAATTCACTCAGTGAAGTCATCATCAAGTTTAGGTCAAAACTGGTTCTCATCTATGCTCATACTATGTCTTTCGAGTTATATAATGTCCTGGTAACAGTTTTAATATTTTTAATAGAGCTGTGTTTTTGAATTAAATGATTTAGCTCCATTTAAAATGTCTTATTGGTGCTATAGAGATGGCTCAGGGGATAGGAGTGTTTGATGCTTGTCCTGAGACTTTGTTCGGGTCCCAGCAGCCATGTCAGTGGCTTACAGCCACCTCTTCCAAACCTCTAATGGAGCAAAGGTCATCAGATCTAGCATGTGCGAGCGCAGTGAGTGCTGTGAGGAAATGGCACCAGAAAGGGCCAAGTGTCAGTGAGCTTACTATTACACGGATTCTATTTGGTATTATAATAAAACCCAGAGCCAGATATTGGGGGAAATGCTGAAATATCAGAGAGACTGGAACCAAAGCACAGCTACGTCTCACCTGCACAGGGGTAGGTGGCCCTCCTAGCACAGGCCTATCACACCCTGTTGTGCCTTTAAGTCTTTTTTAATTTTTTTTTTAAATGTATGAATGCTCTGCATAGATACTTGCATGCCACAAGAGGGTATCAGATTCTGTTATAGATGGTTGTGAGCCACCATGTGATTGCTGAGAACTGAACTCAGGACCTCTGGAACTGCTGACCCATCTATCTAGTCCTTTATTTAAGTTTTCTTACATTACATTTTTAGTGTGTGTGTATACATTCAGAAGAAAACTTTTGGGACTATGGTCATTTCTTCTATGTAGATCTAGAGAATATAGGTAGAGGAAGATGTGGCTTTCTCAACACACATGACAAAAGGCAGATGCTAAGGCCTCCTCCTCTTGCGTGAGTTTGCATCCATCTTTGGTCAGGAGTTTTCAGGTTTGAGTTTTCTGATATGGTTTTGAAATGTCCTTATGTCTATGACTTCTGGTTGTATTTGATAAGGTAGAGGTGGTGATGCTTTACTTGTGTGAATGACTTAGCTATCAGTCTGTGCTGTGGTTTATTTTGCTTTGGACAGAAGATAGTTATTTGCTGCCGTAAGCAGGAGGCTGAGTTAATTCTCTCGTGTGCACTCACAGTGGAGTCTCTCAAGGGGAGGCACAGCCTGGAATCCACTGTCTACACACTGTCCGTAGGACAACTTGGAACCAACAGGAGGGCTCAACCCTGGAAGCACATTTATAGCCTTTAAGTCTTTGTTTGTTTTGTGCTGTCGGTGATCAGATCCAAGGTCCTTATATGTTAGGCAAGTTAGCTCATTCCCTCTGAACATTAACCCTAGAAATAGGACCTTTGTGTTTTGAAATTCTCCTCCTTCTCCTCCTCCTCCTCTTCTTCTTCCTCCTTGTGTTTTTATGTTCTATAGCTTTACTGATAGAGATGTGGCTTTCCCAGCATAAACAACTAAAGACAGGAAGGTATTCAGCTTCCTGACTCTACAGTTACTACTCTGTTGCCTCACCCCACCACACATTGTTCACTTTAGGGTTAGTGCATGGAGGGTTGGGAAAGGGGCTGAGTATGGAAATGTCGGAGTTGAATAAAGTATGTTCTCCAGTAGCAAGAGTCCAATGGAATGTCATCAAATAGCTTGCTTTACATAGCAAGAAGTTTAGGAATGAGTGGCTTCAGAATGTCAAGAGAAGCTTCTAGAAAAGTGGATGGGGGTCCATAGACAGTGCAGGAGCCCCAAGGAAGGTCTAGGCTGCACATGGCTTTCCATTTATACGGTGTTCGTTCCTTTCATGTACTTGCCATTGTTAAGATGTTATAATGTAGTAATGCGAGAAATTTTAGTAAGTGGCCAACACTCAACAGGCAATGATTTCTGGAGCCCTGGGCAGAGGAGAGGGACAGTGGTCTTGGACGCTGTGTCTGTCTCTTCTCGCACGTCCCTTTTCTGTCCCAGCGTCACTAATGCTTCTCACTTTGTTTTCCTACTGACTCCTCTGAGAAACTCCTTAGTGTCTGAGGCTTTGCCAGTGCTCTGCCTTCTTGCTGAGACAGGGCTCACAAACAGGTTGGCTCATGCCGAACTCTCCCAGAGGCGTCCATCCGCGCTTGTCCACACTCAGTCTCTTAGTGGACATCATCTTCTGTGTCTTTGTCTCACTTGTCACAGAGCAGACCTCAGTACTGGCTACAGGGCTGGACTGCTTTTGTTTTTCACTTGGCACTTAGATAATATTTTGCTCTTTTTTTTCTGGAGGTGAAAGATGGCGTAGATGGTTCTGGGTGTATTTCAGGAGTGACTGGCTGCTGTACGCTTGTTCCCAGTTCATCGGATAATTGTGGACTATGTGTTCTCCTTTCTTCCCTATGGCTTCTGGGAGCAAAATTATCCTTCATGAGCATGTCAATCTTTATAACTCATTGACTGAATGCTGTCACAGATGCCTGAGTACTGTGGCTTTCTGTGTGTACCAGGGATATTGTAGGGTTGGAGTTTCCTGGGATAGATAATTTGCATCAAGTACAGCTGTTTTTCCCATGTATCTTTCTGTCCAGCTCTCTCCAGTCAGGCTGCAAGGGCTGTGCTGAAGCATGGTGACTTCAGCCTTGATGACTCTATGAGGGGAGCGTGCTAAACATTAGGACATAGGTTCAAAGAATAGTGGTACCACTGTGTTCTAATCAGATACCTGCTGTGGTCAGCTTTCTCTTTCAAAAGGACCCTTCTCTGTTGATGGAGGAAGGAAGTAGGAGATGTAGAAAAAGGCCTCTAGCAGTTGTATAAGAAGAGATAGCCAGCAGATGGCTGGTTAGTAGGGCTGAAGAAAATGGGCAGACTTAATTATATTCCAGAGCAAGCTTGCTAGCATTTAATTAATTAGTTCCTTAAACGGTTAGTATGCTTTCTGCACAAGCATTGTAAATAGAGCTGTGCACACCGAAGGTCTGGCCAGGACCCTCTGGGAAAGTCAGTCTGGAGGCGGCCACTGGGGTGCAGGGAGGTGGTGCCCCGAGCAGAGCAGTCAGTCAGTTCTCAGTGTTGATTTAGAGCTGGTCAAGCATCTATGTGGGCTAGCCAACTGTTTGGTAAGTACCCAAGCAAGGGAGGCCTCTTGAAGCCCCACGGTTCTTCAGGTTTGGTTGTGATTGTCCCCAGGGAACAGTTTCAGATCACATGTTTAGAAGGGCAGCTGGTTTTTCATCAGTGAAGATTATGATTATTGCAGCTCATATGCACTCTCTGTAGGAAAACACTTACTTTTGTCCATTTGCCATCCTGGTGGTTGTGGAGCTGCGTGCGTGCGTGCGTGCGTGCGTGCGTGCGTGCGTGCGTGCGTGTGTGTGTGTGTGTGTGTGTGTGTGTGTGTGTGTGTGTGTTTGGATTGGCACCTGGAGATAAAATATTGCTTTTAGAAATGATAGCAGTTTTATTTTTTAATGCAGATGAACAAATGATATTATTCAGCACATGTTGACTTAATGGGGAAATGAATACTAAAATGCATTAGTTCTTATCCTTCTAGCAGACATCATTGTGGTACTAAAAATCGAACACTGAATCCAGTATTTATAGCAGTCACTGCAGGGGTCCAGAAAGGGACTGTTGGCAACAGGGATGAATGGATGACAAAGATGTAGAGCATAGACAGCGCAATCCTATTGAGCTGTCAAGAAAGATATAACCATGAAATTTACAAGCGAATGGGTCAAAATAAAAACATACTATACTAAACATACTATGCTGAGCATCATCCTCCCTTCAAACAGAAGCAGCTATGGCATAGATCACTAAGACAGCAGCCACTGTCCTGAATGTGTCCTGCACTCAGAATTCTTAACCAAAGGGAAGTGGTGAGCTGATTGAGTTTCTGGTTTTTAGACAGAAATAAATTATCTCGATTATGGAAAAGCTTTATTAACTTATTTAACATTTCTCATTATAACTACTTTTTTCAAGGTGTTCTTACATGTGTGTTATATGGTAAATATTGTTAGAATGATTTCTACTCACTGAGCCACCCAGTCCTTAGAATGACCCTGGGAGAGGGGCTCCTTTCCTGTCCTTTGCTCAGGACAGGGGACTGAGAACAGAAGGTGGATGCTTCCCCAGTGTAAGCTGTGGCAGTCTAGGCTTAGGCTGTGTGCTCAGCAACTCACTTCTCCCATGCTTATTCAATTAAAAACTATAGATATCCAATTACATCAACAGCCTACATTTTCACATCTACTTATTTGGGAAAAGACTTATTTTGTTGTGATTCATTAGTCAGTCACTGACTGAGAACTCACCTGGTTAGTCCATTCATTGGGTGAATGAAGCGTGAGAACCCATGTATTCCATTCCAGGACTGTTTTTCTCACCAGAATATTCATTCTAGCCCACTTTATGGTGATAGGAAATTCATAATTACTATTGTCACTGAAATAGCTAATGCAAAAGATATTGTAAATTTTACATCTTTGGTACCACTTTATGTGGTTTGTGGAAAACATCACAGTATGATTTTTGTAGCAGGAGGATTAATGTTGTTATTGATAAGTGGTTTTTGGCAGTGTCTATGAATGTTCAAGGATGGTAAACTGCATTAAGATTTGAATGTTACAAATATGGCCTGTTTGTTTTTTCTAGTTCAACTTTGTGGGGAAGCTTTTGGGTCCACGTGGCAATTCTCTGAAGCGTTTACAAGAAGAAACATTGACAAAAATGTCTATCCTTGGAAAAGGTTCCATGAGAGACAAGGCAAAGGTAATATTGATCATGACAGTGGTGACCTTGTTGGTCATATAGTATTATGTCTGTTAATTACCAGTTGTGTTAATGTCTAGTGCTTAAGAGCTAAGTAGAAGCTCAAAAGGCATGATAGGAAAACTTTATATAAGGTGATACACTTTGATGCTCTGTAGAAGATTGAGCTTCTCTGGCCAGTTAATTCCAAAACACATAGTACTTTATTTAAGACTCATGCACAAAATGAAACAGTAGTGCTTACATTTTTTATCCTGGATGTAACATGTCACTTTTTTATAATGAAGAAAAAGAAGAGTTATCTATAGTCTTCCCACCATTGTAATTTAAGTGAGTTCTTTTGGGACATTTTTTTTTTCTGTATATATCTTTCACCCATTTCCATATGCTACATAAGGATGTGTGGCCAACTTTGAACCATTTATGGCTGTACTCTCTTTAGACTATGCTGACCAGTGCTGTGGTGTGTTAGTTTTGTGGGTGCTTTCCAGTCCTTATAGGCAAATGTGGCTTAATAATGCATTTCTCACAATGCCTTTTGGCCATGACATGATACATGGTTGGATTTGACTTATAGTATGTATATATTGACTTTTTTTTCCTGCCATGTATTTGATATGTTCATTTTATGACATTTAAAAGATGATTTTAAATGTTTTAATAATTGCTTCATATTCTAAAACATTTGTTCTCCATGGGTGATTTGTGTTATGTGCCCTATTGTTCAAGAAATTAAAAACGAATGAGTTACTTTATTGGTTAGTTTCTTTAACTTCTGAGAGGAATTTTTCCCCAACAGCACTTCTTACATTGCTCTCTGTTGTCATATCTCTCCCAGTTAGAGGTTTACATTACTGAGAACCAAGTCCACATTCCAGAACCACACACTCTGAATTGTTAAATGATGAGTTTTAAATGTAAAGTTACTCAAAGTAAGTATTGCCTCTCAAAAGCCAACTCCATCTGAATGTAGTTTTCCTAATATGAAAAATATACCTGTACTCTGTGTTATTCTTAGGAAATATGATAGTTAATAACTTTTTTTGGTTGTTGTACGTGTAATAAAACTGTGACTTGGGAACTTTTGTTGTTGTCTGGATTAAGAAGACTCAGCTGTATTATTAGGTTAACACAATGAAGCCACGTGTCTCTGACAGCAGCACCGACACAAGTGGAAACCAAGGTGTTTGTCAGACACACAAGGTTTAAGACACAGGTTCCAAGACCCTATAAACTTTAGTGTCTTGAGTATTGGTGTGAAGCTAACCTTGCTTCGTACCTCACCAGGCGAGGTGTGTCAGCTCACCCAATTCTGTTTCCATAGACAATTACAGATAGAGTTTGTGCCTGGCTGTCCATGCAGGAAATGGGATCCTGAATATCTCCAGCTTGCTATCAAAGTTTAGTGAACCTTTCAAATTATTCTGTCTAATAAGGCTGGGGTTGTTCTCTGCTGCTGGCATATTTGGCACCTAAGAAGGACAATAACCAGTTACCCTCAAGGGAAAGGAAATGATGAATAACCCCATCCTTGTTACTGGTGACTTTGTGTATAGTCTGAGCAACACTGAGCTGTCCAGAGAAGGGAGCATCTGTCACAGTAGTTCCTCATGAATGCCTGTCACTGAGGGTCTGCTCTGCATTTATTTGCTGTATGTGTACCCTATTTACAAGCTTAGACCTCTGTCCCAGAGTACATTACCACCCACTCAGAAATTTTCCCATTTCTGTCTCTAGCCACATGAATTCATCACCAAATATTATGATGCATGGTGATTCTGCATTTGGCTGATCTTTCTGTCAAGCCACAGAGTAATTAGAAAAATAAAATATATTTTACATTTTTCATTCTTCCCAACGACCATCAATGGAGTAGAACCAGAAGTCTATGTTCTCCATTTTTTGAGCTCTACTTTGTTAGATGGCCCTTAGGAGAGCAGTGTTAGATTTAGGTCTGCTAATTCTCATTCTCTTAAAAGATTTCTTCTCATTATACCATCCATCTAGAAAGTTGTTTCAGATCCTGGGAAGACCAGAGGTATAACTATTAGTATAGCCTATACCCTGTTCTTCTAGAATCAGGGGTCAAACAGGAGTATGATCCTAGGCCAGGAGGGTAGCAAGGGGAGAAATAAACACAACAATTATGGTCTTTTTTCACGTAGCTGCCTCAGCGGTTCAGGCAGTGTGATGCCAACTAGATAGATATCCTGGTGTGAACGATTCAGTTTTGTTTTGTCATTTGGGTATTTAGAATTATTTGAATTGGTCTGGAGAGATGGCTCAGAGGTTAGGAGCACTGGCTGCTACTTTCAATAATTAGCTGACGAAAGAGGAAACGCTTATTTTGGCCCACGGTTTTGGGGTACCACACTATGATAGGTTGATCACATTGTTTGGAGATCTGTAGTGAGACAACAGTGCTTTGTGTCTGGAGTGTAAGACAACAAAAGCACTCACTCATGGCCAGGAAGGAAGCGTGAGAGAAAGGGGGACTGGTACTTCCTATTTCTTCCAAGGCACATCTCCAAGAATGTGACCATCTTGTCTTCAAGCCACCTCTCCTAATCTCCTTTCTGGGGACTGACCTTGTGAGGGACACCCAGTATCCAAGCAGTAGCAAGCCCTATGCTGTTTTCCTTTTCAAAGCTCACTCTTCACTCCACCCTAGAAGCTTTCTCCTCCTCCTCCTCCTCCTCCTCCTCCTCCCTCCTCCTCATGCTTGCTGCTGCACCATGTGGTCCATCAGTTAAACCTTCAAAATCATTTCACCTAAAGCAAGCACAGGTGATGGTTTAAGTAACCGGTTTTCCTTTAGGTGTGCACCATCAGTATCCGATTTGCTGGCCTGTAGCCAGCTTTTCCCTGCTGAAATGAGTGGATATTGATTGTACTTGATCCTTTTAGTAGTTTAACTTTAGCCTGCATAAATCCTCAGGTAATCATGTTTGTTTCTAAAGTGGTAGCCCTTACTTAGTTTTAAAACTCTCATTTGAAAAAAAAAAATTACATTAAGTTCAAACAGTGTTCACTACTATAGCAAATTTAACAAGAACTCATTATGTTCATTTATTAGATTTACCAATGAAGCTGCAGACATGCTGATACCTGCCAGTGGCTGCCTTTCTGTAATTGCAGTGGTGCTATGGTCTGTTGGGCCTTCAGTTGGTGTCGGTTAGTGTGCTGGACTTTCTGCAGCATCATCTGTGTCCTGCTGCAGATAGCATCAGCCCACTATCTGAGGAGTCTGACTTAAGCAGGCCCATGAGATAACACTGTGCTATGCTGTTCCCCTTTAAATTCCTTCCTGATAAGATAAAAGGACCTGCCCAAAGCCATGCAGTCAGGTCTGCCACCCTCCCAAACAGCACACTTCCCTTCATTAGGAAGCCATGGAACAACTTTTGGAACTTATTCTGGATTGCACAGTGACAAATCATAAGACATCCTTCATGATCCAGCTGAACTTTGGGATAGAAATGAAAAACACAATCCAGCACTTTATACATCATCAGACAAGATGGGCATACAGGGTCTGCTCTCTGGCAGTTCCCTGCTAATAAGAGAAAACAAAAAAGAAAGAAGTGAACATGGAACATTTCTGAATGTTTTGAATTATGATGAAGCTTGGTGTCAGCATCCCAGAAACAGCAAGCAGCAATAGTGCAGAAGTGTACTGGGCACTTAGCCAAGTAGAAGAATGAAGTTTTGTGGATAGCTAGAGTAGATAATGGGGCAGGCAGGAGCAGACAGGAATCAGCATGTGGCCCAGAGCAGATGATTCCTAGGGACAACATCAGGGTAGGGAAGGCTATATATCCCAGTAGTATAGAATGCCTGTCCAGAACCTGGGAACAATAGGATCAAAGTTGTAGTTTAAAACCAACCTGGGATGCTATTTACTGTGGAGTTTTCCATGACAAGCATGTGTCAAATACATTTTGGTTAATTTTTGCTTTGATTTTCCTGTTTCAAAATGTCACATTTTAAATACGATTTTCTTCTTTAGGAGGAAGAGCTTAGGAAAAGTGGAGAAGCAAAATACTTCCACCTCAATGATGACCTGCATGTGCTCATTGAAGTGTTTGCACCCCCAGCAGAAGCTTATGCCCGGATGGGACACGCCTTGGAGGAGATTAAGAAGTTCCTTATTCCTGTCAGTACTTTTCAAGATCATTGACTTGTATCTTAAAGTTGTGTCTTTCCCTAAGTCCTCTGACCTGATTTCTGCTTGTCACTTGTGTGACTGTCCCCTTGGAGAGTTTTCTGTTTTGTCCTGTGTTGCAGACCTCGTGGTACTTCTTAAGGCAGTTGAATTTTAGACAGATTAAATACTGACACCAAGTTTACAAGATTAAAATATTGGAAGAACAATATCACTAATTCAGATTTTGGGACTGCAAGATAAGTTTTTATGTGACCTTGAAAATAGCACATAAATTCTATGCTGTCCCTCCCTTAGTCATTAATGACAACCTCCATATGCCTGGCCTGTGATTGGTGTAGCACATGCAGATTTAAATAAAAGAAGTCCTGTCAGCTTGATGAACGTGTAGTTTAGGGGAAAATAGAAACCTCGGTGGATGTTTGAGTAGTACCTCATACAGACATGCCTGTGATGATGCTCAAAGCACAAGGATTCCAAGAATGTGCTGTTTCAGACACAGGGCCTTGCCAAGAAAGTGATGACTTAAGGAAATTTATCCTTACTTTCCTTCTGAAAGTTAATGTAAATATTTGCATGCTAAGATGATAGAGCCTTTTGTTTGTTTGATTGTTGGGGATGTTCATGATAAGCTAAACATTTGACTCTATAGACAGTCACTTCAAAGAAGCCAGGCAACTTCAGTGTGGCTGTCTGCAGAAGTTTTGGGCTCTGCAGGGAGATTAACTTGCATTCAGTGTGCATTATGTTTATATCTGTTATCAAGAAACTATTACATTTATATTGAACTTCATTTAAATCTGGATTTCACTGAACAGGTCATGCCACTGAGCTACATCCTCAGCCTCATTTAGTCTAAGAACAAAACTTACTGTATGGTAGACACTTGTAAACCAGTGATGACAATCCTTTCCCTTTAGAATTTGTAGTTTGACAGAGGAGCCATTGAGAACCATATATTCACACAGATGACTAAAACTACAACGGTCACATGGGACAGATTTCCTCTTCCATAGATGGCTACATTGGTACATCTCGTGGTCCTTAGTTATAGTGTTCAGTCAGGAGGTAGGGTCTTATTTTCTAACTCAGAATCTGGACTGGCTAAAACACTGTCTGTTTAAACTTGAAGTTACTAATATCTCCTACTATCTTTTTAGACATGTTTAATAGTCTTTCATTTAAGAATTCTACTGCCAGGTATGATGGTCTACCCCTTGAAACTCTTCACTTGGGTGGCAGGAAGATCTTGGACCTACATACTATGTCCCAGGCTAGCCAGGCTACATAGTGTGATACTGTCTAAAAGTCAAAACAAAACACCTTATGAGATTCTTTCTATTTATTTTTGTGTATGGCATGAGATTAGAATGTAAATTTGACTTTTTCTGTTTTCCCCCTGTTGAATTGCCTAGCATGAGTCTATTTTGGACTCTGTCCTGCCCAGTAATGTATAGTATGCCTGTCCCAATCTAATTGCATACTTTTCCTTTGTCTTTTCCATGAACTTTGGATTCTGCCTGTGTAAATTGCCCAGCTTTTGTGCTGATTCTTTTCTTTTCCTTTTTTCTTTTCTTTTAATTCTCAGTGATGTTAGCCCAGGCTTTCCCCCAGCCTTCTGTCTTTCTGTTCTAAGTTGTGTCCTCTCTCCACGGCAGGTTAAAGAAAAACCCTGGTCAGTTTTTCTTTCTCAGAGTTTTCTCGACTCCTTTGCATTTCCATGTTTGCTTTATTATCGGCTTTCAGCTTCTGGAACATTCAGCAAGGATGCTGCTAACTATTTTTTGTTGAATCTGTAGATTAGTTTGGAGTTAATTTTAACTTTGTGTCTTTTTTTTCTGTGAACATGAAGTACTCATTTTCAACAACAATATTCTTTAATAACTCAAAAGTATTTTATATTTTCTCAGGGTCCAACCTGGCTTACTTTTGTAAAAGCTATGTCCAAATATTAAAAAAAATACTTTTATTTTATGTTTTTGAGTGTTTGGCCTGTATATTTCTCTTTGCACTGTATGTGTGCAGTGTCCACACAGGCCAGAGGAGGGTGTTGGATCTTCTGGAACTGCAGTTACAAAAGGTGGTGAACTCGTGTTGGTGCTGGGAATTGAACCCTGGTCCTCTACAAGAGCAATACATTCTCAAACTGCTGAGCCATCTCTCTAGCCTCGTTTCCAAATATTTTGTGTTTTTCTGATACTGTTGTGAATGAAACATCAGTTTTTAGGTACAATTGATTTTCTCAGACTGATCTTGTTCTTTGACCTTGCTGAATATTTTTACTGCTTTTAGAGAATATTAAAAATAAATAGCGGCATTAAAACATACAGGATGATGAGATAAAATCCTAGTTAACTGATGTATTAAGGTTCTGTTACATACCTATCACACTATTACTAACATCACTGCTGGCATTCTGGCTGCCTGTGATACTTTCCTTGTTGACTTTGTCTGTCACCTCCACTCCCCAGGCTCCTGTCTTCCTACTGAGATCACATGATCTTGTAGTGTTTCTTCACATCCCATTGGTTGATCAGTAAAGCCAAGTTTGCTTCCACTCCATTTTTATATACTGTCCTCTTCACTTCTTGTAAGATATAGTTTACTGTTAGTTTGTTAAAGTTTACATGTCAGTAACCCTGAGAGACTGGGTTATTGGAGTATTTTTACATTTGTTGTTTCTGGTGTTACTTTCTGTGTGAATGGAGCTGCCCTATAGTACCTTTTCTTTTGAGTTTGAAGGACTAACTTTAGTCTTTTTGTAATATAGACCTATAAGTGGATTTTTATGTCCTGCCTATCACTCTTGAAATAACCAACCACACAGAGACTTATTGTTATAAATACTTGGCCAATAGCTTAGGCTTTTTTTTTTTTTTTTTTTTTTCCTGTGAGTGTGTTTACTTGACCTACATGTTAAAGAGTTGGCTTTATAAATCTTGGTTGACAGTTGTACCCACAGTTCTTTGGCCATGACATTGTATGATCTGTGACCCCTTACTTGTAATGAGTCTGGGAGTCACTTTGTTTCTGTCTATGACACTTTGTTTTTTTGCTGTGTCTCAAGTTTGGTTTTGAGCAATATAACTATCAGATGTCTGCCATGATTCTGATGGATAAGCTTTATAGATCTGCAACTTTATATTTTCTTTCCCTATAGGATGTTTTCTGTTATTGTTTCTTTGAGTTTTCTCTTTCTCTCCCTGTCCTATACCCTGAATGACCTACCAGTAAGTCCATGTTGGAGTGTCTGCCTACCACTAAGTCCATGTTGGGGTGTCTGCCTACCACTAAGTCCATGTTGGAGTGTCTGCCTACTAGTAAGTCCATGTTGGAGTGTCTGCCTACCACTAAGTCCATGTTGGAGTGTCTGCCTACCAGTAAGTCCGTGTTGGAGTGTCTGCCTACTAGTAAGTCCATGTTGGAGTGTCTGCCTAC
>PVIH01010942.1:0-72003 GCA_004025045.1 Sigmodon hispidus
ATCCCGTCCAGCAGGAAAAGACACAGCACCAGGATTCTTCTGTGGTAATTGACCAGGTCCTTTATTGTTACAGATACTTCTTGCAGTAGTAGCCCCTTGCAGTAGTTCTTCCTCTCTCCCAACCTGTGCAGCCAGTTTTAAGCTCAAGTCCTTCACTCAGCTAATGCCGCGTGGGCCTTCACCATAGGGCCACGCACACAGAAGCAAGCTAGTCAATTCAGCACATCCCATGGATGGAGTTAATTATTACTAGAAGCATTCGCCATCAGGAAGGCGGGGTACAGGAGCCAGTGCCATCTTTAAGGTGCAGCAGCTCCCAACAGCTCAGTAGGATATTCTCCAAATCCATCCACTTGCCTGCAAATTTTAGGATATCATTTTTTTCTTACTGCTGAGCAGTACTCCTTTGTGTAGATATACCACAGTTTGTTAATCCATTCTTCAATTGAGGGACATCTAGGTTGTTTCCAAATAACGTTGCTATGAACATAGTTGATCTAATGCCTTTGGAGTATGACTGTGCATCTTTAAGGTATACACCCAGAATTGGTATTACTGGGTCCTTGGGGAGATTGATTCTCAATTTTCTAAGAAACTGCCATACTGCATTCTAAAGTGGCTGAACAAGCTTACACTCCCACCAACAATGGAGGAGTGTTTCCCTTGCTCTGCATCCTTTCCAGCATAGGCTGTCCTCTGTTTCTTTTATTTTAGCCAATCTAACAGGTGTCAGATGGAATCTCAAAGTTGTTTTGATTTGCATTTCTCTGATGGCTAAAGATGATGAGCACTTTTTTAGGTGCCTTTCAGCCATTTGCAATTCTTCTGCTGAGAATTCCTTTTTTAGATCTGAACCCCATTTTTTGATTGGGTTATTCAAGGTTTTGGGCTCTAGATTCTTGAGTTCTTTATATACATTAAAGATCAGTCCTCTATCACAAGTAGGGTTGGTGAAAATCTTTTCCCATTCTGTAGGCTGTCATGCTGTCTTATTGACAGTTTCCTTGGCTTTACAGAAGCTTCTTAGCTTCAGGAGATCCCACTTATTGATTGTTGATCTTAGTGTCTGTGCCACTGGTGTTATATTTAGGAATTTGTTTTAATTATTATGTAACAAGAGGGCTTTATGAGGTGAGGTCTAGACTATTTGTTGTTCTGTAAGCTTCTTCTACCTTCACAGTCATTTCATTTTATAGTTTCAGGAAGGTTTCTTCTATACTTTTATTAATATAGTTTCTGTGTTTTGAACATATATTGCTTTCTTTCTTTTATTCCCATTATTTTTAGATTTTGTTTTTTATCGTGTCTCAGATATCCTGAATATTTTGTGTTATAACATTTTTGGGTTCAGTGTTTTCTTTGACAGAAGGATCTGTTTCCTCTATCATATCATCCACACCATAGGTTTTCTTTTATATCTCTGGCATTCTGATGATTATGTTTGCATCTGTAGTTCCTGTTTTTTCTTAGATACTTAGATTTCAGCATTGTTTCTGTTTGTGTCTTCTTTAAGGTTCTATTACAATTTTCTTTTTCTTTTTTTTTTTTTCAGGTCATTCTTTCTTCTCCACAACTTCCCATCCCCTCCCTGGGCAGGGAGCAGACAGTCTCATGGTCCCATTGACCCAATAATGCTTAGTTCGGTCTCCACTCCTGGTAGATCCAGCTTTCTCCCCCCCCCCTCAAGAGTGAGTCAGGTGTTCCTCTAAGGGGAGTGGGATCCAAGGAGTTAGTCCAGGGTGTTTCTGATCCCAAGCTGTTCAGTGGTTGTGGTTTGCAGCTTGGGCATGCTTTGCTTTTTTCTTGTTTGTTTGTTTGTTTAGAGACCACTAATGAGTGAGTACATCCCCTGCTTATCTTTCTGATAAGCAGTTTGTGATACCTCGCTCAGGAGGATATTCTCCAAGTCCATCCATTTACCTGCAAATTTTAGGATACCATTTTTTCTTACTGCTGAGTAGTACTCCATTGTGTAGATGTGCCATAGTTTGTTAATCCATTCTTCAATACAATTTTCAAATCTTTAATTGTTTTCTTCACTCATTTGATTGGTTTTTCTTTAATGGATTTATTTATTCCATTTTTTTCATTTCTTTTTTGTGTATTTCTTTAATTGTATTTTTTTAATTTCATCTTTAAAGACTTTTATAATCTTCTTAAAGTTATTTTTAAGGTCATTTTCTTCTGCTTCTACATTGGTATGTTTAGATTTTTTGTTATAGAATCTAGTTTTTTGGTTTTGTCATATTGTTCTTTATGCTGTTTAATATATTCTTTCACTGTGTCTACCCACCTCTTCTTTCAGTCTGTGAAAGTGTCTGTTTTTTCAGGGAGCTGTTCTGGTCCAATAGGTGCTGTTGGTGCAATTGGAGCTTTGGAAAAAATTTAATCTAGTAGACTATGTATAAAAGTGGAGTTGAAATCTATAAAAGATAAATGTGTTTTCAGTAAGATTGGGGCTTGTAGGCTACATGATCCAATGAGGTACCATGGTGAGCTAGATGGCTGAAGTTGTTCTGCCTGATAGCCTGCAAATGGAGCTCTTTGTAGCCTGCTGAGTCTATGTCTCAGAAGCCTCTGGCTCTGGGGTGATAGATGGTTTGGGGATTTGAGTTGGAGTTAAAGGCTATAAGGTAATATAAGGGGTAATTTTGCTAGGACTGCCCACAGAGGCTCTAACTGTGGACCTGGAACTGGTTTCTCAGAACTTTTTTAGAGTAGATATCACTGTGACCTGAGCTCCCAGTTTTATTATTTAAGTTACCCTTCATATGCAAACATTACAGAAAATTTCAAGTTTATTATTTCAAAATATTGGTATTTTACAGTGGCATTTATCTACACATTTTTATAGAGTTTACCTGGAATAGCGGCCTTCAGAGGCATGCATTTTCAGGTTAGAGCCTTGTCTGCTGGAATATCATGTGCCTTTCAGTTTCTGAGAAACTTTCACATTCACTCAGGTACTAGAGCATTCAGGCCAGTTATATATCTCTGCATTCTCTAGAAGTCAGAAAAGCATATTGATGCTTGGCAAAACAATTAGTCTTTGACATTAGTCTTGTTTATACTGTATAGCTTTCAAGCACCATTGTATCTTGGCAACTACACTTGCATTATTTCTAGAATTTGAAGTTATATTCTGTTTCTGATAAGGGTATAAAATGTCTAATTGCTTGCAATGAAATTTGGATTAGCCTCGGTCTTGCTGAGACCCTTCCAATCTGCCACTGGTTTTTATTCCCACTGACTATATCAGGAGGTCTTAGTTCAGTAAATAAGAATTGATACTTTCACTTATCCTTTAGCAAAATAAATCCAAACAAAAGAATCAAAAGGTAAAATTCTGATGTCTAGAGAAATGGAAAAATGTATTTAATTCATTTTCACAAAGGCATGAGTTCAATTTTTATCTGATATTTTTGTAGCACACAACTGCCTATAGTTATATCAGCTCCAGGAGTTCCACAGCTCCAGGAGATATAACCCCCAACTCTCACACACTTCTATACTGTGGACAACTGCACAACAGTGGTATACACAGACACACACAGGCATAAACAGGCAGGCACACACACACACTAAAATATGAATGCTATTTCATAGAATAAAGTTTTTCTTATCCATGCATCCCCTTGCTCCCCTTCATTCCTTCCTCCCAGTCTCTCCCAGTAAGCATTCAGCCTCTGTCCTTCCCATCACCTCACCCCTTCCCCCAAAAGGGTAAGAAGTCCCAAGTTGAATCAGCTCAGCAAGGCTCATCCACTCCAGGGCAAGTCTGATTTCCTTATCCAAATATCAAGACTGGGTTGGGTGTTCCTTTGGAGGGAAAGGCTCAGATGTGCTAGCCCACACACAGAAACACAATCTGATCCCTACTCTTGAGACAAAAATGTGAAAACCTTTTCCCTGGGATATTGCTTTCGGCTATTGTTAGAGGCAATTCTCCTGGCATAAACCTCTTAGGGAGTAATGCTTTTCAGGGGACCATGGCATATTCTCCCTTCTCTCAACTTCAACAGAAGTTTAAGTAATCTAGCCGATTACTATGGTTTTAAATTCCACAGGGTGGAACCCTTTTCACATACATTAATATTTTTTTCTATCCCTAACATGCAGACAGTTGTAGCATAAAAGAGCATTGCCTGACTTTAAGTATACAACCCATTTATTCCTGACTTCTTATTATGCACATTGTGTTTTAGTTACTCTGTTCTACTAAAGTAATATAAGGAGTCCAATTGAAAACAGATGAGATGACTCAGCTGACAAAATGGCTTAGTATCAAATCTGACAAGTTGAATACAATTCTTGGGGGTTAGAGTGTAGAAGAGAACTGACTCCAATTGTACACACAAATAAATAAGGACACAAGGAAATACATACATACACATACATAATCATAGTTACAACTATAATGCATTTAACAGAATGTGATAAGGTGCCCTATTGTATCAAAAGACAGCAGCCATGTAGGCTCCATAAACTGAAATAGGTGCTTAAAATGGCTGGGACTATATACAATTGTGTAGCCTTTGAGGGGAGTTTTGACCTTTCATCCACAATTTGTTGCTGCACAGAACAGCTCTTGTTATTGATTTAATTTTTAGCACTGTGTTTTCCTGGAGAGTAGATGAGCCTTATTTCAAACTTTGTATGAGAGTATCATGACACTGAGCACTCTATAGGAGGTGAATGCCCAAACAACTTCCTTTGTAATACCTGCGTTGAAAGGGAACGACTGATATAATTGTGTCAGAAGCATATATTTCTCTCTTGATAAGATGTTTTCATTATCTTGTATTCTAACTACATGTTCCAAAAAGATTTTGGTATTTGTTTTTTACAAACTTCAAGCTAAAAAGAGGAAGCTTATCCATTTAATTTCCCACGGAGCAGTGGAGTAAAAGTAGATGTCTAAATAGCAAACTAATTTTTTCTCTATATAAGCTTCTAATTACTGCCCTTTTCAAAATATTTAAAAGAGAAAATGTCTCTTCACTAGAAATTTATATCATTTTCAAATTAGACAAGCTCTTACTAATTTAGCCAACTTTAAATACAACTAAAATGTATTTTTTCTGTAAAATGTTTAAAATCAAAACATGAGTGATTTGCACAGTGTTTTTGGTGATGATGTGTCACTTCTTAACAGTACATTCAATGAAGAGAAACACATAGCAGGTGCCAGTGTGTGTTCAGGCAGCATGCAACTCCAATGGGCTACTGCTTCTTTCCTTTTCCTTTTAGATTAAATATTTTAAGGTGTTTCAGTGTAAATACACTTTTTAGATATTATTTGTCTCAGCTCACTTATGGCTTTGAGACTCATAATATTAGCCCTTCACTCAGAAGAGATACTAGAGGCAACAGCAACATAGGAGCAACACTCACCTATGCTGTGACTTCAAGAAGAAGAAATGACAAGAAGACCTTCCCATTTCATCTCCTGTTCTCCCACAAAATATTTTCATCATAAACCAAAGCTAAACAAAATGAAGCCATTTAGTTTGCAATATTTTGTTAATATTTTATGTGCTAGGAAAATCAGATTTTTTTTTTTTACTTTTCAAATATGAGGTAGTTGCCTTTCATTACATGTTTTTGGAACATTTTTCTAGTTAGAAGTTATTGGATTGTATTTTCACAATGAAACAAAAGGCATAGGCCTGGAAATCATATATTCTGAATGCAATTTATGACATAAAAATGTTGCTCATAGTTGCTCGTATATGTCTCAACATTAATTAAGCAAACAAAATGCATGACTTATAGATTTTCATATTAGGTCTGTTTTCAAATGCTGATTGTGATGTTAATGATAAAAAGAGAATCACACTTGTCTTGGTGATCCAGCAATACCATTCTGTCAATCTGTTTTGATGAATGTAGCTCTGCATTACTCTGAGCCCAGGCCTTTAAAGACACTTATTCATAATACTCCTGCTCATTCTGCTGGCACATCCAAGTAACAGTGTAAAACATAGTTTCCTCTTTTAATTTTTTTTTTGGTTTGTTTTTTTGGCTTTATACAACATTTCCTCTTGAGAATATTCCCTTTTTATGTATTTTCTTTTTCTTTCTTTTTTTTTTTAACAATTTTTTTATACATGCCTCTGTTTAGTGCAGACCATCTTTTAAGGAGTAATCCAGCATCTTTTCTTTAGGTTAAAGCTTCAAAATTTTAAATCTTTTATTATATTTGCATGCCTTCAACTTGCTACCCTACTGAATTTTATTTTATGTGCTGCTCCATCAATGCATACCCATCATTTTAGTCCCATTCATACTTTCTATTGTCCTGCCATAACTTATTGAAAGAAACTTTCTGCTTCTTCTGCACAATGTGTTATTATATACCCCAGTTAACACATTGGTTGTTGGGAGGGCAGTGTTGCACTGTGAATTGATCCTATAGGCTCACCTGATAAAGGTAGATTGTGAAAGAATACATATAACCTAAAAAAAGGTGTGCCCATCAAATGGACACGCAGGAAGAGATCTGAAGATTTTGTGAGATTTGGGAAGGTGTAGGTGCCCAGGGACTCACCTATACCTTCCCTCATTAAAGACGAAAATCACAAGTCTCCAGGCTCAAATTTTTACAAAAAAAATCCGTAATATAGAACAATAAGTCTCCAAACCTAGAATTTTAATAGTTCCTGATGAAGACTTAAAATATCATGCTTAGAACTGAGGGCAGCTTCAGCCTGATCATGAACTGGTCCAAAAAGTATGTGATGACTGACCTAGTTCTTTAATTATAAACAGAAGCCTGTGATCTCTCCTCAGAACATGGTCACTGTTCATGCACTGGCTTTGTCAGATGGATCAAGTAGCCTTCCACAGAGATCTGGTTTTGTATAGTTATTGACTAACTTCCCATTATTCAGAGCCCTGGCTGGCCCAGAGCTACATTGCATTCTTTCCATGGGTAATGTAATGATGGCCAGACTTTAAAAGGTATTACCAGTTAAAATCTTTTTGTTTTTTATTTTACATAGAAAAAAAGGACTTTATTTTCTAAACAAATAAAATAAAATATAATTAAAATTTTTAAGTGTGGACTTTTGGAGCCTTGTGAGTGGATCAACAGGCATTATTGGAACACAGCAGAGTGAGCCTTGAAAAGGGAAGCTCCAATGTCTACATGTCCTGAGGACCTCATATTGTTACTGAAAATAGCTCTGATTATGCCTTTCTTGTAACCACATCTCTCATAGTCTATGCATTGTATTAAACCTCTAAAGGGTTTTTCACTCCTCACTGGGCAGTGTCATTGGCACTTATAAAAGTAGTGATTGACTTTATCCAAGCATTGCTGCTAGAGAAGATTAATGATTTAACTACTACACATATAAAAAAATTCAGACATGTAGAATTGCTATTAAGGTTAGAAAAAAGTGTTTGTTAATGGCTTTTAGGTAAAAATATTGGAGAACAATTTAAAGTTTAGAAACATATACTTTTAATAGTTAGACAAGGAACTCATTGAAGTCACAGATCAGGAGCAATGGAAATCTGGCTGCTACTAAATGATGCACCTTTCTTGCTAGGATGGCTTGCTGATCAAAGGTGGTAGTTAATTCCTTGCATCCATTTTTTCCCTATTTCCTGATATAAAAGACATCATGGATGCATATGCACCCTGAGAATTTAAAGTAGAGCTGGCTGGTTTTCTTTTAGATACAAAAGTTTAAATTTGTGATTCTTTAAAATTTTTTATGAGATTGTCTTTTAAGAAAAATAATAGTGTTTGATTCTTTCCTTGTAACTACAAAATGCAACCTGTCTGTAGAACTGTCTGAGAAAAATACCTAGGTTCCTTACACTCTGCTAATTATGAGTTGCTTGTACATGAATATATGTGGGTTCTTCAATATTTTCCCTACTTACTGGCCACAGATAATTAAGTTATAGTCCCTCACATAAAAAAATGAAATTTAGTGATTAATTTTTCAACTTTTTGTCTCCCCGTCAATTCCTGAGCTACTGAGGCCATTTCTCACAGCAGCAGTAGATAGATGAGCAGTCAACAATTTTAAGCCTTGTGTTTTACAGATACATTATCCTTTGAGCTATATGTCAGATATGTCAGGCATGATCAGTTAAAGTCTTTGCACAGAAACAGTTTCTGGCAGAGTATTTGCTCCAAATGAATGTCACAGCTTAAACGTATTTCCCTGGTTAATTGTGGAACTTTTATTTCTTAAATTTCATAATTTAATTGACAATAGCTTTTTAAAGGAAACTATCTTTTTAACCTGATGTCAAATAAATATTCCTTCTAGACATAGTGTTATGTCTTTAGTCCATTAACAATTGAAAGCTCTTGTATTAGGAACATGTAAAATATGTAGGACTGTGGACTAAACATTTAATACTCAAAATTCTTTAAATACACTACTGAAAAATATATTAAGAATCAACTTTGTGAAGACTCCTCTCTATCACATGTAGAAGAGACAATAAAGAATACTGGGTACTCTGGTGATATCTGAAAAATTTCAAAAAGAATAAATAATAATTTTAATGAAGGCTGAGGTGGCCATAACATGGCAACTAAAAATGGCTTTACAAAAATATTAAACAAAAATTAGTATCTTTTCCAGTAGACTTCCATTTGGGAATATGTTGTTTGTGTAGTAGATCTTTTTTATCCATTGAGAAAAATGACAGACTCTAGGCCGAGACAATATCTATATCAGTATATAGCTTAGGCTGTAGGTATGAAGACATGATCCTAACACTAACCCTGAGTTGTTTATATTTAAGAAGTTTTTTACCAATATATCCATTTCTTTGATTATATCTCCAGTGCCTAAAATTCCTTTTTTTCATTTTTTTTCTCTTGGTGGTGAAGCTGGCCTCTGTGATGCTTGCTGCATTCCTAAAATTTTCATCTCCATATTTTCTACAGTTTTTTTTTGTTTGTTTTGGCATTTATTTTTCCACATTTTTTTTACATTTTGTTAGGGTTTTTCTTGTTTAGTTTTTTCCCTTTTATTATTATTATTATTATTATTATTATTATTATTAACAAAGAAGTCATACTTTCTAACCTTGTGTATCCTTATTCAAGTTCCCTTCCCCCTCCCACCACATCAAGTCATTCTTTCTTCTCCTTAAATCCCCATCCCATCCCTGGGCAGGCTGCAGGCAGTCCCATGGTCCCACTGCTCCAATATTGCTTAGTTCAGTCTCCACTCCTGGCAGATGCAGTTTTCTCCCCCTTCCCTCAAGAGTGAGTTGGGTGTTGCTCTAGGGGAGTGGGATTATTTTCTATAGTTTATGTGCTCTTTCTTGATTCTATTTCCACTTTCAAGTCTTGAATTGTTTGATTTGTTTTCTGCTATTGTTTGTTTTTATTTGTGTTTACGAAGATTTCTTTGTTTCTTCTTTAAAGACCTCTATCATATCTATAAAACCCATTTTATGTTATTTTACTTGAACTTCAGCTAATTTGGAGTATTCATTTCCTACTGTGGCAGGGTTGCTGGAATATCCTGGAAACATTGTGTCTTAGTTGTCATCAGTATTTTTATGCTTTTATTTGAAATCTGGAAATGGGAAAAAGTGTAATTCTTAGTGCAGATATCTGGGCTTGTCTTTGTTGTGTGGATGTTTTGTTTCTCTCTTTTTGTTTCATTTTGATTCGTTTGAGAGTGTGGAGAGTGTATTTTGTCTGTAGAAAGATCTTCTGGGGTCCTGCTGGATATGGGCACTAGGGGTTCCAGGTAAAAGTTATTTCCCGAATTGGGATATGACACTTAAGAATAGAGAAGAACTGGGCCATTATAGGAGCTTGACAAGAGGGAGGAAAGCAGGATGTTCTTCCAGGATCTGCTAAGTTGGTATCCTGGGTATAAGAGTGGTATAGATGGATCCCGAGGTAGATCAATTCCTAGTTTTCTGAGGAACTGCCATACTTATTTTCAAAGTGGCTTTACAGGTTTACACTGCCACCAGCAATGGAGGAGGGTCCCCCTTGTTTCATATCCCCTCCAGCATTGGCTGTCATCTGTGTTTTTGATCTTAGCCATTCTGACAGCAGTAAGATGCTATCTCAGAGTTGTTTTGATTTGCATTTCAAATGGTAACTGAAAATTTTGCTAAGTATTCTTATTTGGGCTGGTGTTTGTTGTCTGTTATAGCCTATAGCACACCTGCATATGCTCTTCTGGCTTTTAGTGTCTCTAATGGGAAATCATGTGTAATTCAAAAATGTTTTCCATCATAATTTACTTAGTCTTTTTATCTTGAATCTTGTAATTTTTTTCTGTACATTTAATGTTGTGTCTTTTTTACCTAGCTTATATCCTAGGCTAACTGACTGGAAGGGAGGAGGGTCCCTTACCTCTTATGATGAATCTTGGAGTCTGTGTCTTAGAAAGCTGTTCTACCTTTTTATTGTAAGAAAAGTTGAGATACCAATTTATTTATAAATTAAAGGTGTTTTTTGTATTTGGAGTGTGGCTTTCTAATTCTCTAAACCCAAGCATGTTTATTAAAAATAAAAAGAAAATATTTCTATATCATATCAAGAAAGTCACCTGCTATTAGACAGAAGAAAAAGGACAATTAAAGGATTATTCTATTGCTATCAATCTCATGAACTTTTAGTTTTATTTTGACTATTAAATGTTTTTATATATAAATTTTATATGAAAATTTTAAGATATATATTAAACTTTTCTCATGATATTTATGGTTTTTAGAGTAGTAACTAATTCTAGAAACAAAAAAATTTTTATCTAGCTTCTTACACATTTTTATTGGGATTGAGTCTTTATCAGTTTTTGCAGTGACCCATGATAATGCCTAATTGTGACTTGTAAAGTCTACACAAGGAAGATGGGGCCCCACATAAAGATTTCACATGGAGTATGATAATTTCATTACACTGACAAACCCCACCTAAAGATTGATTTTGGACTACAAACTTCTCATGACAATTTTTTTTTTTTTACAAGTCACCACCAATTGTACTTTATATCATCACAAAATATACAAAATACAGTTTGAAGTCTTCCCATTGTGCTTAAGGAGACACCTAAGAAAAAGGATAGTATTTCAACCAATAGTCACTAGACATGCCACAGTAGGTGTCTTTCTTGGAAACACTACACAGGGAGTGGGGGAAAGCACACACAGACATGCATGCCTGCACACCAGCTTCTGTTTAGAATACTAAGAGAATTCTAGGTTGGAGGATGGCAACATTTCAGTGACATATTAGAAGAGTATTTTTTATTTACTAAACTAAAGCCACTCAGCAAATATTCCATGCCTGTCAGAAAAAAAGATATTAGAGGGAAAAAAGAAGAGACTCCGTAAGAATTGCTGTACATATACTTGTCAGTGGGACCATAGGACTGTCTACTCCCTGCCAAGGGAGGGGATGGGGAGTTGCAGAGAAGAAAAATGACCAGATGTGGTGGGAGGGGGAAGGGACCTTGAATAAGGATATACAGGGATGGAAAAAAAAATTCAGAGGGAAAGCTGAACACAAAGTTAATATATATAGCAATCTTATTTGCATTATCACCCTTGATAAGTCATGCTTATGATTTTTATCCTCTTTATAGTTATTGTTAACTTTTCAGCATTTTAAATTCATTTTACTGTTTTTTTGATAAATACAAAATAAATAAAGAAAAAAAAGAAAATCATTTTTTTTCTCCAGATGTATTATTAAGCACTCTTTTAAAAAGGAGATGCTCATGACAATTTTAAGATGGCTAGCTAAGTTAATCCAGCTTCACAAACTATGCTAGCCAGGACTTAAGATAAGCCCTGCACTTTCTCATTTGCAAAGACTGGACAACAAATGATACAGCCACTACTTCTAAGACTTAAAAATTAGCCTATTTTTTGTCAGGATTCTCTACAGTATTTATTGCCTCCACATAGCAGGAAGTACATTTAAAAACATGACTCCTATATTTCCAAGAATTGGTGTAGCTGATTTTTAAATAATTGTCATTATTTAAGGCAATTGGATCTAAATTGTTATTGATAATGGTTAGAAAAAAGTGCTGAACAAGGGAGATTAAATTCAAGTTTCTTTCTTCAAAAAAAAAAATAGAAAGAAGGGTCATACAGATATAATATGATAAAGTGATAGATTATTGAATCTACTCTGAAAAAGAAAATATAGATACAATAGAATATAAGAATACATTTTTGAGTCTACTTTAAAAAGCAACTACTAGATTTAAATGTTGTACAGTGGACTGAAATTTTGTGTATTGCATACAAATTATATATTGATACAATGTAGAAATAAATATTTTTACTGTACATATATTTCTACTTTTGTTCAAGGTATTATACCTATAAAACTCATGTAATAATTTGATGCAATTTGCTAGTTCTTAAGAGTTATTATTAATAACTAATTAGAAAATAAAGAATTGCAAGTTAATAGTCATTGCAATGAAACTTGTACTCATGTATATTTTCAAAGTAAAAAAGATATAATTTAGATAGACAAGTTGTCTTCAAACACTTCAGAGATCTACAAAATATGGCTTTTAAGATACTGTAAAAAAAAATAGGTTCTTTTTATTTTTTGTAACAATGAGAAATGTCTGACCTTGGAAGTACCAATCTACTTCAGATAAGATGATAGACATTGCATAAATGTCATGTAGAGTTTATTTTTTGTGACAAAAGTTAGTCAGTGGGCAAAAAAGGTGTCCTTGCCTTGACTGCTGACAGTATGATTTCCAAACTAGACTCGCAGGACACACATACACAACAACCTGCCAAGTCTTGTAAAGACAAGATAGGAATGTCTTTAAGAATATCTTTCTTCACAGATAACAGTTGTCAAATGCTAGATCTGTTGGTTAAAGATGAATGTAGCATCACCAGAATCTAGCAGTTCAACAACAGCAAGGCCCAAACATTTCAATATAGAACAAAGTAATCTTAAAAATAACTGTATAAAGGTGATAGAAGCTTTTGAAGAGAAAATTTTAAAAAATAACCACCTAACAGAATAAGAGAAAAACACAAATAAAAAATTGGAATAAGTCAATAAATTTTTTTCAAAAATTCAAGAAAAAGCAATGAAACAGAAGCAATTTAATCCTTAAATACTTAAATAGAAGCCATAAAGAAAACACAAACCTAAGTAAAATTGAAACTAAAAAAACTGAGTAAAAGAATACAAACTACAGATACAAGTATAGCCAACAAATAACAGGAGATAAAAGAGAAAAATCTCAGGCCTTGAAGATAAAATATAGAAAATAGATTAATCAGTAAAGAAAGTAATTATATGAGAAAAGCCATAACATATGTCCAAGTAATCTGGGACACAATGAAAAATTAAACCTAAAAACAATATAAGAAGTAGAAGAATGTCAGCTCAAGGACACAGAAGATATATTTAACAAAAATCAGAAAAAACTTCACCGAACTAAGAAAGAAAATATTTGTCAAGATAAAAGACGCTTACTGAACATCAAATAAACTATACCTACCCAAAGAAGCTTGTTCTCCACATAATAATCAAACCATTAAACTTGAAAAATAAAGAAAGAATTTTAGAGCTGCAAAGAAAATGGCCAAGTAACTTAAAATACCTAGATACAGCAGAATCACACTTGACTTCTAAATGGAGAAATTAAACATCAGAACATCATAGATAGATGTTATCCACTAAGACATTATTTATCCACACCAAGCTACCACAGATGCCAGCCCAGACTACTATACTAAGCAAAACTCTCAGTCATGATAGATAGAATAAACAAGATATTCCATGACAAAACTAGATTTAAACAATACATATCCACAAATTCAGCCTTACGAAAAGTGCTAGAAAGAAAACTTTAATATATGGAAGTTAGGAGCACCTATAAAAACACAAGGAATAAATAAATCCACAACAGAAAATATCTAGAGCAGAAACACACATACACACAAACACATACACAAACACTTCCACAAAACATAACAAGAATTAACTATCACTTGTCATTAATATTCTTAATATGAATGAAAATAATAATTCTTTACAAATAAAAAGATTACGACAAGAGATATAAAATAGAATTTATTCTTCTGCTGCATATAAAATAATACTCCTCAACTTCAAAGACAGTCATTATTTCAGAGTACAGGATTGAGAAAAATATTTCTAATCAAATGAACTTAAGAATCAAGCTTGTGTAGAAATATCCTACTATCTAACAAGATATACTTCAAGCTAAAATCAATATGAAGAGATCTGGAATGACATTACATTTTCATATCAGGAAATATCTATTAACAGGAAATCTCAAACCTGAAAATTTATGTCCTAAATACAAGAGCACCCACATTAAATACATTGGAGTAACTAGAACCAAAGAAGTAACAGATCTGTTAGACAAAAACTTTAAATCACTGAAGAAAGTAATTAAAGAGGATACCCGAAAATGGAAAGATATCTCTTGCTTCTGGATAGGTATGATCAACATAGTAAAAATGACAATCTTACCAAAAGCAATCTACAGATTCGATGCATTTCCCATCAAAATCCCAACACAATTTTTTACAGACATTGAAAGAACAAAACTCACTTTCATTTGGAATAACAGGAAAACCAGAATTGTCAAAGCAATTTTGCTCAACAAAAGAACCTCAGGAAACATCACCATCCCCAACTTCAAGTTATACTATAGAGCTACAGTAATAAAAACAGTCTGGTACTAGCATAAAAACAGACTTATAGATCAGTAAAATTGAATTGAAGATCCCAACATTAACCTAAAAGCCTATGAAATCCTGATCTTTGATAAAGAGGTACAAAATATTCAGTGGAAAAAAGATAGTATCTTTAACAAATGCTGTTGGCATAACTGGATGGTAGTGTGTAGAAAAATGCAAATAGGTGAAACTCAAATCCAAGTGGATCAAAGACCTAAACATAAACACAGCCACATGGAACTTGATAGAAAATAAAGTGGGAAATACCCTCCAACACATCCTCACAGAAGACCACTTCCTAAATATAACACCAATAGCACAGACGCTAAGAACCACAATCAATAAGTGGGACCTCCTGAAACTGAGACGCTTCTATAAATCTAAGGACACAATCAATAAGACAAAATGACAGCCTCAGAGTGGAAAAGATTTTCACCAACCCTACAAGTGACAGCACTGATCTCTAAAATATATAGAGAATTCAAAAAAATAGAGCCCAAAATCTTGAATAACCATATCAAAAAAATGGGGTTCAGATATTAAAAAAAGAATTCTCAGCAGAAGAATTACAAATGGCTGAAAGGCACTTGAAAAAGTACTCAACATCTTTAGCCATCAGAGAAATGCAAATCAAAACAACTTTGAGATATCACCTTACACCTGTCAGAATGGCTAAGATAAAAAACACAGATTATAGCCTATGCTGGAGAGAATGTAGAGCAAGGGGAACACTCCTCCATTATTGGTGGGAGTGTAAACTTGTTCAGCCACTTTAGAATGCATTACAGTGTTTCCTCAGAAAACTGGGAATCAATCTCCCCAAGGATCCAGCAATACCCACATAGGCATATATCCCAAAAGTGCACTTACACACCCCAAAAGCTTTGGCTCAACTATGTTCATAGCAGCATTATTCGTAATAGCAAGAACCTGGAAACAACCTAGATGCCCCTCAATTGAGGACTGGATTCGCAAACTGTGATAAATCTATACAATGGAGTACAAATCAGCAGTAAGAAAAACACTACACTAAAACTTGCAGACAAATGGATGGACATGGAGAATATCCTCCTGTGAGCTATCACAATCCCAGATTGATAAGCAGGGGATGTACTCTTCTTTTCCCACTTATGTCCCCTTAATCTCCTTTCAATTCTCTTATTTCTTGAGATAAAACTTTGAGGACCATATTGAAAAGATAAGGTGAGAGAAGACAACCTTGTCTAGTTCCTGATTTTAGTGGGATTGCCTTGAGTTTTTTTTTCATTAAGTTTGATGTTGGCTGTCAGCTACTTGTAAATTGCCTTTATTATATTTACATACTTTCCCTCTATTCTTGATCTCTCCAGGACTTTTATCATAAAGGAATGTTGGATTTTGGTCCAACACTAAGGATTTTTTTAACATCTAAGGATATGATCATGTGTTTTTTTTTCCTTCAGTTTGTTTACATGATGGATGACATATATGTTTTTTTTGTATATTGAACCAACTCTGCATTTCTGGGATGAAGCCTACTTGATCGTGGTTGGTGATATTTTTTTATATGTTGTTGTATACAGTTTGCCAGAATTTTGATGAGAATTTTAGCATCAATATTCATGAGGAAACTTGGTCTGTTATTCTCCTTCTTTGTTGGGTCTTTGAGTGGCTTGAGTATTAGTATAATTGTGGCTTCATAAAAATGGTTTGGCAATATTCCTTCAGTTTCTACTGTGTGAAACATTTTGAGCATTATTGGCAATAATTCTTCTTTGAATATCTGGTAGAATTCTGCACCGACTCCTTCCTTCTGGATTTTCCTTTATTTTTTTTTTTTTTAATTAGGAGACTTTTTAGGACAGCTTCAGTTTTCTTTAGCATTATAGGTCTGTTTAGATATTTAACCTGACCTTGATTTAATTTTGATAAATGGTACCTATCCAAAAAGCTGCCCATTTCTTCTTATATTTTCATTTTTGTGGAGTATAGATTTTCAAAGTGTGACCTGATAATTCTCTGGATTTCCTGGGGGTCTGTTGTTATGTTCCCCTTTTCATTTCTGATTTTGTTGATTTGGATACTGTCTGTCTGCTTTTAGGTTAGTTTGGATAAGGGTTTATCTATCTTGTTGATTATCTCAAAGAATCAGCTCTTTGATTCATTGATTGTTTGAATTGTTCTTTTTGTTTCAATTTTATTGATTTAAACTCTAAGTTTGATTATTTCCTGCAATCTACTCCTTGTAGGTGAGTTTGCTTCTAGTTGTTCTAAGGTTTTCAGATGAGTTGCTAGTTCTTTATTGTGGGATTTCTCTAGGTTTTTCTTATAGGCATCTAGTGCCATAAATTTTCCTCTTAAGAGTATTTTCATTGTGTCCCATTGGGTATGTTGTGGATTCATTTTCATAAATTTCTAGGAAGACTTTGATTTTTTCTTATTTTCTTCTTTGTCCCAGAGGTGGTTCAGTTGAGTGATGATTAGTTCCATGAAATGATATGCTTTCTGTCATTTTTGATGTTGTTGAACTCTAACTTCAGACCCTGGTTGTTTGATATGTACACAGTATTATTTCCAATTTTTTATATCTATTGATATTTGTTTTATGACCAATTAGGTGGTCACTTTTTGAGAAAGTTCTATGTATTGCTGAGAAATATGTATATATGTTTTCATTTGGGTGGAAGTTTCTGTAAATAACTATTAAATCCATTTGTATCATAACCTTTGCTTGATGCCTTATCTCTTTTTTGAATCTCTGGTTGACCTATCAAGGGTGAAAGTGGGTATTGAAGTCTCCCAATATAAAGGTGTGAGAATTGATGTGGGATTTGAGCTTTAATATGGTTTCTTTTACATAGATAGGTGACTTTATACTAGGGGCATAAATGTTCAGAATTGAAATATCACCTTGATCAATTTTTCCAGAGATGAATAAGCAATGTCCATCCTGGTCTCTTTTCATTGATTTTAGTTTGAAGTCTACTTTGTTAGATAGTAGGATGGCAACCCCAGCTTGTCTCTTAGGACAATATGAATGGAAAATCTTTTCCTACGCCTTTACTCTGAGCCTGTGTCTGTCTTTAAAGTTGAGGTATGTTTCTTATATGCAGCAGAAACATAGCTTCTGTTTTTTATCCATCATGACAGTGTGTGTCTTTTTATAGGTGAATAGAGTCCATTGATATCAAGGAACATTAGTGACCGCTGATTGATATTTCCTGTTATTTTTGGTGGTGGCTTGTATGCATTTCCTTTCTCTGGGATTTTTTCCTGTGATATTATCAATTGTTTGTGGTTTCATAGGTGGATCTGGGATCCTTAGGTTGGAGTTTTCCTTCTAATGCTTATTGAAGTGCCAGATTTATAGATAGGCATTAAATCTGACTTTGTTATGAAATATCATGTTTACTCCATGTATAGTGATTGATAGTTTTGCTGGGTATAGTAGTTTAGGTTGGCAGCCATGCTCTCTCTCTCTCTCTCTCTCTCTCTCTTTTTTTTTTTTTTTAAGATTGCTACACATATATTTACTTTGTGTTCAGCTTTCCCTCTGAATTTTTTTTCCATCCCTGCATATCCTTATTCAAGGTCCCTTCCCCCTCCCACCACATCTGGTCATTTTTTTTCTCTGCAACTCCCCATCCCCTCCCTGGGCAGGGAGCAGACAGTCCTATGGTCCCACTGACCCAATAATGCTTGGATCAGTCTCCACTCCTGGCCAAATCCAGTTTTGTTCTCCCTCCCTCAAGAGTGAGTCTGATGTTCCTATAGTTGGAGTGGGGTTCGAAGGGTCAGTCCAGGGTGTTTCTGATCCCAAGCTGTTTAGTGGTTGTGGTTTGCCGCTTAGACATGTTTGGCTTTTTTTCTTGTTTGTTTGTTTAGAGACCACTAGTGAGTGAATGTCTGTATAACTTCTGACCAATACCTTCTTGCTTTCATTTTTTTCCATTGAATAGTCAGGTGTTATTGTGATGGGTCTGAATTGATAGGTAAGTTGTCCCTTTTCTTTTGCAGTGGTTCAATTGTTTTCTTTGTTCTGTATGTTTTGTGACTTGATTATTATGTTGTGAGCAGACTTTTTTGGGATGGTCAAATATATTTGGTGTTCTGCAAGCTTTTTTTTATCTTTATAGGCATTTTCTTCTTTAAGTTGGGAAAGTTTTTTTCTATGGTTTTTATTGAATACATTATCTATGTCTTTGTGTTGGTAGTCTTCTCTTTCTATTCCTATTATTCTCAGGTTATGTCTTCATGGTGTCCCAAATTTCCTGAATATTTTATGTTATGGCTTTTTTGGTTTTAGTGTTTTCTTTGACTGACGTATCTATTTCCACTACTGAGTATTCCACTCCAGAGTTTCTCTCTTCCCTCTTCTGAATTCTGTTGGCTATGCTTACATCTGTAGTTCCAGCTCTTTTCTTCAGATTTTCTCTTTCCACCTTTGCCATATTTTGTGCTTTTTTTTATTGCTTCTATTTCAATTTTTAGTTCTTGGAATTTTTTTATTCATTTTTTAGTTTTCCTTTTCTTGGTTTTCTTTTAAGGATTTGTTCACTTCTTCTAATTTTTTGTTCATATTTTCTTCTACTACTTTAAGGGAATTTTTTAATACCCTGTTTGAAAGCTTCAATAATCTTCATAAACCTGTTTTTGCTGTTGTTTCCTTTTGTTTCCTCTTCATTTCTCTGTTCAAATGTTGTAGTTGTAGAACCACCAGGTTCTTCTGTTGTTGCCTTGTTGTTCTTTATTTTGTTATATGTATATATGTATTCTTGCACTGGCATCTGCCCATAAATTTACTGGTTTAAAATAGTCAGCTCCTTTCAGTTGTAGCTAGTGGGATTGTGTGTCTCCTGTCTGCTTTGAGCAAGGGTTCTGCTCAATCTCTGACTCTGCTCTGGAAAGGTGTCTGATTTTCTTTATTTTTTTCTGTTTTTTCCTTTATTATTATTATTATTATTATTATTATTATTATTAACAAAGAAGTCATACTTTCTAATCTTGTATATTCTTTTTCAAGGTCCCTTCCCCCTCCCACCACATCAGGTCATTTTTCTTCTCCACAACTCCCCATCCCTTCCCTGGGCAGGCACCAGGCAATCCCATGGTCCCACTGCCCCAATATTGCTTAGTTCAGTCTCCACTCCTGGCAGATCCAGTTTTCTCCCCCCTCCCTCAAGAGTGAGTCAGGTGTTCCTCTAGGGGGAGTGGGATCCAAAGTGTCAGTCCAGCGTGTTTCTGATCCCAAGCTGTTCAGTGGTTGTGGTTTGCAGCTTCGGTATGCTTTGCTTTTTTCTTGTTTGTTTGTTTGTTTAGAGTCCACTAATGAGTGAGTACATCTCCTGCTTATCTTTCTGAGTTTGTGATACCTCACTCAGTAGGATATTCTCCAAATCCATCCATTTGCCTGCAAATATTTTCAAAGGCCTTATTCCTTTTCTGATGAAGCGGATTGCCCCGGAGGTAATGTGTGGCCATGCGAAATCCCTTCTTTCAGGGGGCACTGGAAGAGGCCCCTCAAAGCTGAAGCCTAAGGCCCATCTGCTAGCAAGAGTCTGAAATCAGATCCTTGGTTGTGACCCCTATCCGAGGGGAGATTCTCTGAATGGGTGGCCCAGGAGTTGGAATCTGCTCACTACTCTCTGCACTCTGGACTGGGGTCTGAGTTTCAAAGGCTCAACTATCTTAATTTTTTTGATCTCCTCTCACCTTCCCTTGCTATTTCCACAGTATGATTCCAATTTACTCAGGAGGTCTTCTATATTTCCACTTCTCAGAGAGATCTATGGATGTCTGGCTTAAGTTCCTTTTGTTACCTAGCTTCTCAGGTTTTTTTTAATTGTAGACTGGTTATCGTTTGCTTTATGTCTAAAATTTACTTATGAGTGAGCACATACCATGTCTTTCTTTCTGAATCTGTGTTACCTCATTCAGAATGATACTCTCCAGGTCCATCCATTTGCCTTCAAATTTTAGAATGTCTTTTTTTTTTTTTTTCTGAGTAGTATTTCATTCTGTAATGAACCACAATTTTTAATCTATTCTTCAGTTGAGGTGTGTCTAGGTTGTTTTCAGGTTCTGTCTATTACAAATAATGTGCCTATGAACATATTTAAGCTAATGCCCCTGGGGTATTAATATGCTTTCTTTGGGTATATGCACAATAGTGACATTATCTTATGATATAAACAGGCATTTAGATTATTTCTTTGGCTAGTGGTTTTAAGTTAGATTGTATAATGTTTTGATAAACTTAAAAAGTAGTATCTATGTTGCTTAGGCATTTTTTTTAAAAAAAATATTACCACTGTTCTTTATTTTATAATGGCACTGGAGTTTTCCCAAAGTCTTTTATACAGAATAACTGTATTTTTTGGGGAGGATTGATAAAATTAAGAGGAATGAAATACACTGAAATTTTAAACTCCAGTAATTGGTTTAGATAGAGCTGTAGGCAGTATAAGCAAAATACTGCTAGAGTTTGACAGTTTCCAGTTAGCTGGAATAAAAAGAGTTAGCGATGACACCAAGTTACTCTGTTGTGCTATACACTGTAATTGCATCAGACATGACAAGTTTCACTTATGTTCTCAGAGGGAAAATAGAATTATACTCTCATTATTCAGATGCATGACATCTCAGTTTCAGTTTAAGCCAAGGATGTGCTTTCTTTTTATACCTACTGTGTAAATGTGATGTAGAAAGAAACTTAGTCCTTTTACACAACTGTGAATAGCAGAGTGTATGCCTGCAACAAAAAAAATCATCTGAACCCTGATGCATTAACAACAGCTGGCTACTTCCCATTCCTTATCTTTCCTCCTCATTCTTATGAATTTCAATCCTCTTTCTTCTTCCCTTCCCCAGCCCCAGCTTCCTGTATCTCTTTTTATTTGATTGCATATTCAATAAAATTCAGAAAATAATGTAAAATTCTAAATAAAGTTTTAAAAGTTTAGATTTATAAGTAATAAAAGTGCTAGCATAAAGCAATGTGATAATAATACTGTGAAAAACTAAATAAACTTCCAGAGGTTAAAGTGAAACTTTTGGATTTATTACTCTTTCTGTGGTTTGCTGGTGGTATAAAAGCAAGTGAAATTCATCCTGGAGTATCGTGTTAAGTTACTGAATAGCATATTCCATGTCCTTTGGCTCTTTATTTATTAAAGACAAATTCAATGCATTCCTTTTTTTCCAAAGATTATTTTTTTTGTTGTTGTTGTTGCTTTTACTTGGCCATATGTCAAGCATTTTCTTTGGAAAGAGAGCATGGAGAAAATAGATTACAAAATCAAAAATTAAGTTTAGAAGTTATCAAACTATGGCTTTACAATAATTTCTACTTGTATACTCCAGACACACCTCACTCATTGTACTTAATATGACACTCAAGGTGATAGGAAAATAGAAGCCCCCCCCATACCCTGCCATAGCTTACAGTGTTAGATGATACCAAAGGTTGAAATCTACTCTTACTGAAGACATCAGAATCAAGATGACATTATTTCTGCCAGGAGGATAATAGCCTATATTCTACAAAAAGAATTAAAACATATTTATGTGTCATAAATTTAGTGAATCAAAGAGCATTCTTCCTAGGAGGTTCTATAGACAATGGATGTTTTATAGAAGCAGAAACTTGGACACCAGAAATAAAAAGAAAATTTCACAATTTTTAATATTGTTGTTATTTTTTTAAACTATGATCAAGGCTTTATCATTCATCTTTATGCAAGAAATGCCTCTTTGTGGCAACTGAGCAATGAGAAATGGGTGTGCACATTCTAAAGTATCTCTGTGTAAAGTTTATGTCAATATTCTCTCTCCTTCTATAAATAAAATCTCAGAACTAAAATCTGAAACACTTTGGGTGTTATGCTTCTTTTTGGCATGCACTTCCATTTTCAAACACAGAGTAATCAGATGAACTATGTCATCTTAGTAAATTATCTCTTTATATGATCTCATCTTGTGGTCATCCAAAGTGAATCAACATTACTATTTTTCTTATTAATTAAAAATAGATAATTTAAAACTTTCTTATTTGCTTTCCTACTCTTCTGTATTAAATAACCTAGGGAAACATAATTTAGTCCCTCTTGGCTATGACTGTTTCATGAAAATAAAATGATAGTTTAATTAAGAAAGCACAGTTTTCAGCATTTGATATGTTTTATTTAAATTATCAGTATAAATGAGAAAAATATTATTTCAGTAGATTCTCTCAGGGGAGTCAATATGTGTGATGTGTGTGTGTGTTTATCTGTATATATGCTTGTGAATGTATGTATCTCCTTTTCTCTACTGATAATGTACATTTCTTCATTTTATAAATATAACTAATCTTATAAAATTATAATAACACAACCATACATACTGATGGATTGCTATACATTTTAGTGTGCATAGGCTATAGAATCAGATGGAACATATCTTATATTAATACTTTATGACAAAACATTAAACAACGATTTTCTTTGGTCTTCTTCTGAATAACAAGTAGCATAGCAGAACTTCTCAGTCACATATCACTGTCCCATAGTAATCTTTGATCACAATGTAAATCTTTTGTGTTTTCATTTGAACAAAAGAACTAGTCTAAATTTATTGTTAAAATTTAGAAAAAATAACTCATAAACAAAAAAATTAGTCACATACTAAAAATCTTTGTCACATACTATTAGGCCTATGCTATAAGTGGACAAATACAACAGCAGCTCATTCAGGACTCAGGAAGAGACCATGCCAGTACAAAAAGGAGTTTCTAAGAAGCTGTTATAAATGTGCTACAATTTCTCCTTTAAAGTTATAGCTATAAGACTATGCTCTTATTCTGTCTTGGTCACTTCCTTCCAATTAAAAAGCAGATTGAAATAAAAATCAAGTTAATGTGCCATTAACACCTTTACAAGAATCTTCTCTTCAATAGCAATCAATAATTCTTTCTCTTACTGTGTTTATAGTTCCTATGTTCTCAGAGATATTTGATTAATTGATCATTACTGCCTTCCTGGAATATACATATTTACTAGGAATTAGTTATACCTTGGTTATTAAAACAGCAACAAATGAATACCCATAATAGAACTTGCATTGAAGCAATAAGCCCAAATCATGTTGCTCCTTACTTTTTATTTTTCTGCCTTTTCTAGACACATTTATTAGGCTCTTAATGATAAAATTATGGTCCCTGAGCTGACCGTCAAGAACACAATTACTGAGATGTTAACATTTTCTGGGGGTGGTTAATTCTATTGCTTTAATTAAAGTAAAGATATTTAATTTTATGTACATGTTCATAATTTAAATTTTTTAAATATTATTGTTATTCATTGTTCATGAAAAAGCACAAGTAGATTATGTTTAAAGAGCAGCAATTCTGTGTATATCTAGTCTAACTCTATTCTTCCAATATTTTGATAATATACATACGTTTTCACAATATTCACTATTTAATTAAAAAGCAGCATTATTCATAATAGCAGGAACCTGGAAAAAACCTAGATGCTCCTCAACTGAAGAATGGATTAGCAAACTGTAGTATACCTACACAATAGAGTACTACTCAGCATTAAGAAAAAATAATATACAAAATTTACAGGCAAATGGATGGATTTGGAGAATATCCTCCTGAGCGAGGTATCACAAACTCAGAAAGATAAGCAGTGGTTGCACTCACTCATTAGTGGACTTAAAGAAAAAAATTAAAGCACGCCCAAACTACAAATCACAATCACTGAATAGCTTTGGATCTGAAAATTATAATTAATATAGCCTTCTACTGTTCATTTGATCTCAAAACTATTCATTCTACACAATGGCATTGTTACATTTTTTTTTCTTGTCACTCTATGGTATTTTATGTTTTTGAAAAATAAAGTCTTTTATGTAAAATAAAAGAAAAAGAAATATAATGGTAAATAAATAATACAGTTGATATGATGTTGAAATTGCTTTGCAAATGTGTTCATACTACAAATGCAGTATATTTTACACCTTAAATATTTACTTACCAGATAGGTTTATTAGTAACTATTTTGGAAATGATTATCTTTATTTACTTGCAGTCAAATGCCTTTTCAAAAAATTTAGTCATAATAATACCATCTTTCAAAAGAACTATATGCATATTATATAAGCTAATGGGAAAATAGCAAAGGTATACTTTCAATAATAAAATGTCATAGCCACATAAAAATATGAAGAGTATTTTATCTTTATAGTCTATTCAGAATTGTATGCAGCACTCAGTCAATGAATTTTATAAAGTTTTTTTTGCTGAGAATTAAAGACTGGGCGAGATGAATTAAATTATATCAACAGTGCTATTTCAAACAGTCTCAAGCTAGATGCCTCAATTCATTATCATTGAACTTAGCTTTGCCTCAGGTAGATCTCTCCTTTCAGGCTTTACATTTCCTTGAATTCTAGTCCAACATTAAAGCTTGCAATGAAAAACATCTACTCATGACATAGTCCAATATTTATTTGATAAAGTGAGACAAGGAAAAGAATGATTTACTCTCTTACTTTGTGACTGAGTCATAACTGATATTCCCACTTTACACTTTCTTTCCAGGTCCCAGAACTCCTATGGCTTTGTTTCCTTTTGTTTTATTGCAATGTTACTACTACTTCAAAATAAATGTATAATTCCATTATAAAAAATAAAAAGAAGTTAATTATGAAAATAAGATAAAATTTGTTCTTAAGGTTTCTGTTCATCGTTATTTAGTCAACTTACCAATTGTTATTTTCTGATATTAACATAAACTCTGAAATTCTCATCATCTAGATAACCTAAAGGTCCAAAATTTGTATTTCCACAAACAGCTTAATCAAGTACGACTTCCACTTAGCAATCTTCAGTTTCTTTCAGCACTCAATTTAGCAAGCTTGTTGTTTTTTTAAGTGACACATCTGACAATTAAAGCTATATCTATATTTTTACATGCAGGTATTAAAAGACAAGTAAATAGACAAATAAGTAAAAGACTTGATGATATATGAACAGAACACACAAACATGTATGTATATAAACAGAGAGGTAAATAAATAGATGATTAATATAAACATTTTATAATGAGAATTTACAATATTATAGATACATGTCACATCTTATAGAAATAATTATAATCACTTGGCAAATATAGTTCTGCTGTGTCTAACATAGCATAGTCCTGAAAACCCAAATGCTGTGGTGAGGGACTGAGAAAAATATTGACACAAGTAGCAAAATGGTGGTAATAGGTGGGTTATGCACAACCTGACAAACTGACTCTAACTATACAATAAACCAGAGCTTCAGTTCATTTGTTTTGTATGGCATAGGAGCTGGATTAGACAGTCTCAGTAGGGAGTGTGTTCACATGAACAATCTTACGCTGTTGACATCTAGTAGGAGGAAGCTTTATCACTAGCATTTGCACACTACTCAACCATTCATAAGTGCTCATACATAGAACCTATGAAAGTTTTGCCAATTTTTCATACTTTTGGAGGCACTGTTTACTCTATGGATGTGTCCATGTGTATCATATACATTCACACCAAATTTCATCAACTCTTTATTCATTCACTCAAAGCTTCCTTAGCTCTCCACATGGTTTAAAAGAAGTAGAAAATCACAAACTTCAAAGTTAGGGAAGAATAGACTAAACCAAGCCAATTTTACTATTTTTAATAAATTAGTCAGAGATAATAATGCTTGCTTCTTATGGAGACAGAGAAATTGTCCATGGTCAGATTCATATATTTGCATACTCAAATTTTCAACCAACTGAAGAAGTTAAAGTAGAACCTGCAAGATCGCCAGATGGGTAAAAGTACTTGATCCATACCTTACTACATGAGTTCAAATTTTATAACCTATGTCACTGAGACAATGACAATTTTTTATTGAAATTTTGAAAAATTACACATTTGGCAAGTATGTATAGACTACCTATGCAAGGACAAACGTTACACTTGAAATTAAAGATAAAATGGTTATAAGTAGTCAATTTCCTTTCAAAGAGAAAAACTTATGCTAAGGGAACACAAATCTTCAACACAGGTAAATTAATAAAATATTTTTCATTAATATGATTATTGAATATGATTTTTGTTTCATAAGATAGATTGGATCAAGATTATCCAGCAAGGCAGAGAGTGCTTCTGTGAAGTAAATATTTAAGGAAAAAAAATGAATGACAAGCTTACCAAGAATATTACAGATATAATTTATAAAATAATATTCTGTGTGCTTTTTCTGTATACATATTTGTGTGTGATGTACTTATGTGTTTATATTCATATATTTGATGTTTGTCCATGAATGTAGAGACAAGAGATCAATATCAGCTGCCTGTCTCTATCAATGCACTGTATGGAGCTTGTGAAGATCTGAGAGAATGTGTATTATTTACATGGCCATGGCCAAGTCAAGGATCCCAATGCCTCATCCTATGGAATTGACAAGGTTTCCTCTGGGTGAGGCTCAAAAAGATGAAAAAAAATCATCTTTAAGTTTGAGTATGAATGTTGACAGTGCTTTACAAAAATTTTCAACAGAACTTTTTGTCCCATTGGTATTTATAGCCTGAAGAGTACTCCATTACCAAGACTGCTCCTAGTCGGATTAGCTAAGTCTGTCTTACTGTTCAGCTATGTACTGTAAACTCTGCCTTCTTTTTAAGCTTTATGCAATTAATCTGCCATCCTGTTTAACTGTGTGTAATAAACATGCTGAGATTTCAGGGTTCTGTGGTATCTCTGTGAGGAAACAATTCACACAATCCCAGATTTTTATGTTCTTATGTCTGTACTATCTTTACTTCCTTGCTGCCCCATTTAAGACAATTCCCAGAGCCATTTAGAAAAGCAACATTCCACATCATTTTAGTTCTTATTTTTTGAGAGTGTAATGCAATTATCTCTTCCCCATTAACTTTTTTCCCATCCTTTGCATATAGCATTAAACTTTATGTCCTACATTTTTCTTTTTTTTCAACTTTCAAATATTTTATTTTTAGTGTTTTAAAACTTTTTAATATAACAAAGATATAAAATTATATATTAGGTAAATCTGGATTTAATTTAGGATCAGATATTTACTTATACACAACACTGTGCTTCAACGTATAGCTACTACAGGAACTTTTATATCTTCAAGTCACACTAGTTTCTCTGTGGACAGGGTGGAATTCCCCAAACTAAACACACCTGACTTACTCCACACAAACTGCTTCTCCACTGAGTACCAGTTTCACTTCCTTGTTCCATATAAGAAGCATTTCATTATCCTTACAATCTATGAATGCTTCAAATAAAAATGTATTAAAATTAAAAATGTTAACAATAGGCTGTTTAGTTCTTCAGAAAATTTAGTGGCTCTAATTAAAAGACATGTAAAATAACAATGAAAAGCAAGCAAACAAACAAATAACATTCCTTTTCCTGTCAAAGTACAAAGCTTCTGTATGACAAGGCAAGAAATACACAGACTAAAGAGTCCTTTGTTTAACATACAGTAGAATGTGTTTTCAAAACAATTTAATGTAGCTGGAGAAAAAGCTTAGAGTTCATAGACATTTGCACTGATCTTGATACAATAATTTATCACATTAGTTATGAAAAATTAATGCCATTGTATTGACAAGCCAACAACTCCTTCTACAAAAATTGCAATCATTTAAAGCTATTCACAAAGAGAAGAACCCAACTGTTTCTCTTCCCACCAGTCAGCTGAAGCTGTGGAGCTTTTATGGGATCTAACAATCCCCAGCTGCAGAGGTAAAAAGAGGGGCCACATTTTTCTAAATACATAAATACAACCTGATTTGTATATATAATGCTAGTTGTATACATGTTATCAGGATTGACCACTTGGTATTTCACAATCATTGTTCTCTTTGTGAGAAAGGCTGTTTCTCCCTCTATCAGCATTTCTTAATTGACTGTAGTTATTTGAAGAGAAGATCTCACTGAATGTGGAGCTCACTAATTTTTTCAGACTGACACATACATTAGGTTTCAATGAGGTTTTTGGAAATCTATACTCAGGTCATTATGGTTGTTTGGTGAACACTTTCTTGATTAAGCTAGTCTCCCTTAGACCTTAGATTGTTGATAAAAGTAACTACTGAAATTTTATTTTGGGGATTATTATAATAACATATGTGTTCTTTGAGTTCCATGATCAGATTCACATTTGAAAAAAATTATAACATACTGTAATAGAAAATTCAATGTTTCTCATTTCAAGACATTCTATATCTCAAATGAAGATATGATAACATTACAAAAGTATGGAATCTAATTAGTCATAGGGCTCTGTAAATAGAAAAAAATAAGTTCTTTGTCTCCATGGCATGCGTTACAGATTATTTCCTTCATATAATAGAGCTTTTAGGAAGCTTAAGATTGTCAGACTGTGGTCATTTGAGGATCTAAGATCAAAAGGTTTTAACTGTAAGATAGTTGTAGAGCCAACAATCCAATACTTTTCTCTAAATTAGCATTATAAATAATTTTCAAGAAATATATAAGTTTTTCAAAAAGAAATTGTCTCAGCACATTAGAATAAATATTAATCTATCATCCTTTTGTTATCTATTTATGTAGAGAGTGAGAAGATTGGCTAATTATTAAGAACAGAAAGGTAACTGTGACTATGATTCTGTTATAAGAGCATTTTTAAATTAGTTTTTTCATTGTCATAAACTTAGCTCTGCAATCTAGTAAGACTTGAATGAAAATGTCAGTAATACAGAATCCAAAAATCTTCAGTGAAAGCAGAGATTTTAAGGTATTGTAAGCAAATGGAGTGGGATGCACTTCTGAGCTATAGAAAGAATGATCTGGTAGATAAGATGTAAATAGGTCAAAAGAATTATTATTGTCCACACTTGAAAATGGTGATTCACTTGCTGGCCTTGCTAGTCCTGGATCCCAAACACCCATGGCTTCTATGACTCATACCTTCTTTCATTTTTTTCAAATACCTCTTATTTGCCACCAAAGCCACTTAGTCTTGGCAGTGAAAATAAAGGGAGAGGTGCATTTATTTTTCAGTACAGCATTTGCCATAGGCAAAATGCTAAGACTTGCATGTTTCAGAATGAAGTTTTCACCCTCAGTTTTTTTTTTTTTTTTTTTTCACATAGATGAATCTGCTACCAGGGCTATTATGGTTCTGGAATGTACCATGGCACATAAATCCTGTAATCATTCACTAAAGGGAGATTTTCTTATATCCAAATCCTTTTCTTCAAATGCTCAGGGCATGAAATTTTTCTTCTGATTTTATTGCATAGTTAAAAAACATTTTGAAGGAGACATGACCCAAATAATTACCATCAAGGTGATATTAAAGAACACAGTGGAGTAGATCATACCCACAGAGAGCAGCAACCAGGACAGTGGCATTTGCAAAGCCACAAGATCATTTCTTAAAGAAAAGAAACAATGATTACAAGATTGAAGCCAAGACATTCAAGACCAGAACTAAGTTTTGTCAATAATTATTTTAACACAATGACACTGTGACTAACCAAGGAATGAGCTCACATGCTGGATCAGGTTATGAAATTTCTTTGGAATAGTGATTTGTCTCTTACTTATTCTTAATTTCCCAATGTTTAATATAAGTAATGTTGGAGGGTATGTGTTTTGTCTGCTTTTCAATTCTTCTGTGTAGCCACACATACATGTATCATATACAAACTTGTCATAGGCAATTATTAGAATAACATCTTATTTCTGCTTATATAAAATAGCAAACCTCTACAGAATAATATTTTTGCAATATAAAGTGATTTAACTAACTTGCAGTCACAGAGTTCTTGGTTGGAAGTAGATGGGAATGACCAGTCACAAGAAATTGGGAACAGTTTCCATCAAGCATTCTTAAGCAAATAGCATATTTTGTTAATACTTTGTGGTTTACTTTTAAGTGGCATGCACTTCAACAGTTCTAAGGGCACTGACTTCTTAATTCTCTAAATAGATTTAGGAAAGGAGGTTAATTTTACAGTTAAAAATAGTAGCACTGCCAGCTAAATATACAGTAGTATTCTTTCTCATCAGTTTTATTTTTAGATTCTTTTAAGAAAGAAAAAGCTCTGTTCTCATGCTATTTATGATCTATTGAGAAAACAAATAAGCTTGAACACCATTACATTAATACTATCAATGATCAAAATGTATACATTAAAACAAAATTATTTAAGCTAACAGCTATCTTATTTATTTATTTCTTATTATTATGAAGAAAGAAGTCACACTTTCTATCCTGTATATCTTTATTCAAGGTCCTTTCCCCCTCCCAACACAACATGTCATTCTCTCTTCTCCACAACTCCCCATTTCCCCCTCCCCAGGCAGGTGGCAGGTGGTCCCAAGGTCTCACTGCCCAAATATTCCTTAGTTCAGCCCTCACTCCTGGCAGATCCAGTTTTCTACCCCCAACCTCAAGACTGAGTCAGGTGTTCCTCTTGGGGGAGTGGGATCCAAGGAGTCAGTCCAGGGTGTTTCTGATCCCAAGCTATTCAGTGGTTGTGGTTTGCAGCTTGGGCATGCTTTGCTTTTTTCTTGCTTGCTTGTTTGTTTGTTTAGAGTCTACTAATGAGTGAGTACATCCCCTGCTTACCTTTCTGGGTTTGTGATACCTTGCTCAGGAGGATATTCTTCAAATCCATCCATTTGCCTGCAAATTTTAGGATATCATTTTTCCTTACTGCTGAGTAGTACTCCATTGTGTAGATGTACCACAGTTTGTTAATCCATTCTTCAGTTGAGGGGCATCTAGGTTGTTTCCAGGTTCTTGCTATTACAAGTAATGGTGCTATGAACATAGTTGAGCTAATGTCTTTGGAGTGCGACTGTGCATCTTTAGGATATATGCCCAATATATGCTGAAGGTGTTTTGTGGATCACTTATGTATACAATCATACCACCTGCAAAGAGAGATAGTTTCACTTATTTTCCAAGTTGTATTACCTTAATCTCCTTTGTTCTCTTATTGCTTTAGCTAAAACTTTGAGAACTCTATTGAATGGATAATGGGAAAGAGGACAGCTTTGTCTAGTTCCTGATTTAGTGGAAGACTTCAATACCTCACTTCCACCCTTGGATAGATCAAACAAACAGAGACGAAACAGAGAAATAAGGAGTCTAAGAGAGGTTCTGATGCAAACAGATTTAATAGATACTTACAGAAGCTTCCACCCAAACTCAAAAAATAAACCTATTTGTCAGCACCACAGGAAACTTTCTCTGAAACTGACCATAATTTGTCATAAAGCAAATATCAATAGATACAAAAATGGAAATAATCCTTTGCATCATATCAGACCACCAAGGCCTAAAGTTAGAGTTCAACATCATCAAAAATCTCAGAATGCCTATCAACTCATGGAAAGTCATTGAACCATCTCTGAGTCCAGGATGAAATTAAGAAAAACATCGAAGTCTTCTTAGAATTTAATGAAAATGAATCCAAAATTTACCCAGCCTTTGTACACAATTTTTCTCTTAAGACACAATGAAAGCAGTTTAAGAGAAAAATTCTTAGCACTAAATGCCTATAGAAAAAACCTAAAGAAATCCCATACTACAGAACTAACAGCACAACTGAAATCCTTAGAACTATTAGAAGCAAATTCACCTAGAAGAAGTAAATGGCAGAAAATAATCAAATTGATTTCAGAGAGCTGAAATCAGTAAAATTGGAACAAAAATAACAATACAAAGAATCAATAAATCAAAGATTTGATTCTTTGAGAAAGTCAACAAGATAGAGAAACCCTTATCCAAACTAACCAAAAAGGACAGAGAGGGTATCCAAATAAACAAAATCAGAAACGAAAAGTGGAACATAACAACAGGACCCCCCCCAGGAAATCCAGAGAATTATCAGATCATACATTGAAAATCTATACTCCACAAAACTGGAAAACCTAGAAGAAATGGACAGCTTTTTGGATAGGTACCATTTACCAAAATTAAATCAAGATCAGATTAAGTACTTAAACAGACCTATAACCCTTACCCCAACCCTAACCCTGACCCTTAAGGAAATTGAAACTGTCATTAAAAGTCTCCAATGTAAAGAAAAAAAAAAAAAAAAAAAAAAAAAAAGCCTAGGTCCAGATGGATTCAGTGCAGAATTCCACCAGATATTCAAAGAAGATGTATTACCAATACTCCTCAAAATGTTTCATGCATTAGAAACTGAAAGAATATTGCCAAACATTTTTAATGAGGCCACAATTACCCTAAAACCCAAGCCACTCAAAGATGCAACAAAGAAAGAAATTTACAGAACAATTTCCCTCTTGAATATTGATGCAAAAATTCTCAACAAAATTTTGGCAAACCTTATATACCAACATATAAAAATAGCATCCACCACGATCAAGTAGGCTTCATCCCAGAAATATAGGGATGGTTCAATATATGAAACACTATAAATGTCATTTACTATATAAACAAACTGAAGGAAAAAACCCACATGATTATATCCTTAGATGCTGAAAAAGCCATTGACAAATTCTAACACTCCTTTATGATAATAGTTCTGGAGAGATCAGGAATAGAGGAAAAATATCTAAATATCATAAAGGCTATTTACAAGAAGTCAAAGGCCAACATCAAACTAAATGGAGAAATACTCAAAGCAATCCCAGTAAATATATTATCATATTCTTTTCCCACTATGTCTTTCTAGATCCCCTTCTTCTCTCTACCCACCCAAGTGTACATTCTTTCCTAAAACACAAAATCCCAAATCAAAAATCTCCACAAACCAAGAGAACAATACCAAGAAAATAACAACAGCAACAAAGAGAAGCCTAAATGTAACCAAATAAAAACACCCAAACTGTGGTATTTATTATATGTTCATCATTACTCTTGACCCAGAGGACTGACTGCTCTGATATGCTTGATATACTCAGTATGACTTTATTAGAGAAAACTGATTTTACTTCTCCCTGGAAGGAAAATAACCATTCAGTTGCAAACTTTTACCCTAGAATCTAGTTTTCTTTCATATATTTTAATATATATGTATACACACATATATACATATACATAATAAAATTTAATGAGATGAAACAAAAACCATCAAATCAAAGGTGAACAAGGCAAATCAATAGAAAAAATAGGCCCAAGATGAAGCATTAGAATTAGAGAAAAATGCATTTACACATTCAGGAGTCCCATAAAAATGCTTAACTGGAAGCAATAATATAAATATTGACACATTGACACATGTAGGCCTTGTGCTTGCCTCTCTAGTCTCTAAGAGTTCATATGATCTTTGCACATATGAATTTAAAGGACCATATTTTTGTGTACCTGTGTCTGTATGTGTTAGTATGTGTGTTTCTGTGTGTATTCTTCCAATTATTACTTTAAATTCCAAAAGTATATTGTGGAGTGACATTTGGCTCCCACAAACATATGGCTTTCTGATGAGTTTCCAGTATAGAAAATATGCACAAAATAAAGAGAATATTCAGACCTGCTCAGAATACTGGAACTTATCATATAGGACTACCTTTCCCCAGATAGCTTCACATGGTCTTAACTACTATGGTGATTGTTTTTTGTCACATGTCTAATTATAGTGCTACAGCTTCTATAAAAATCAACTGAAAACACACATGCACCAAAGGTAAGAGGATTCTAGAATGACCAAAATTCTTTTAATTGGATTAATAAAGGAAAAACTAAATGTTTTTGGACATGAGTTTTTTTTTTCTTTTGATAAAAAGAGTACATAATTGCTTGTTGATTTATTGATTGATTAGATGATAGCTAATTGAAAATAGTTTCTCACAAAAATTTTTGGTAAAATGTAATATTTTAAGATTACATGAACTGTTAATTGATTCAGTTTTGGTAACCCTTCTGAAAGAAAATACTTGAACCAGACAGAGTATAAAGTCCTTGTTATCTTCCTGGCTACTGATATCAATTAGTATGTTCTGCAGTTGTGAAGTAAAGGAGGACGAGAATGTAGCAAAGAAGTTGGCATATATTCTTACATTTGTTGTCATCTGAGCAAGTGTAATCACAAAAATACACAGGGCTTTCAGTAGTTTTACACTGATGAACAGGAGACTGTAGATCTGGTGTTTTATTCATTTTGTTTTCTATCCAGACCATGGAGAAACAAACAAGGACATAGGACAAAGGCAAGTATAAGGAATGTTTGAGGATAAGTGCAGACACAATGGACTCTGATAAAGACAAGTTTTCTCTTAAAATATCAAATTATCTTTTTACTTTCATAAAAAGCAGATGAAACTCTTTTGACTAAAATTTCACCTATCAGAATGATGTCTTAATAAGTCATCCTTCAAGCTGGGCATGGTGACACATACCTTTACCACAGCACTCAAGAGACAAAGTAAGGTGGATAACCAGCCTAGTCTACAAAGTGAGTTCCAAAAAATCCAGGACTGCATTTTATAAGAAATCCAGTCACCTTTTATTTCTAACATTTTTCAAAAGTATCATTCAGTAATATCTGCACAAATAATGTTGCCAATTTTTGCTGAACACTACATTCATATACTCTTGCCTCAAAATTCCATAACTATGGCTGTACTTTTGTGGCAACTAGCAAAACAGGCAACAGAGGACCTAATCATATTTGAGGCAGTATTCAGCATAGACAATTGTACTGCATTGCAGAGGAACAAACTTCAATCTGTACTGCATTGCTGTACAATCTCATTAAAAACTCATTATTGGAAAGACAAAAATATTCAATCATCCTAGTGCTGAAAATATTTATTCTCCATCATCTTTTTCTTTTATAATACTTAAAAAGTAATTTTTGAAATTTATTCAAGTGTATTATCTTAGATTAATGACTACTTTATGAGGCTTTTAGTCTTTTGATCATCTCACCTGGCTCAATGTCTTGCTTTGTTATTATAATAAGTTATTACATGTCACATAGAATTTTAAAATAAATTCTATTTGCATATTGATAATACGAGTAGCCTGAGGGCACATTTATTTCTCAATGCAACAAAACAGGAAACTGAAAAGAAAAAAAAAATTTCTATTTGCTATTACTAATTGCTTTGGGGTAAAAGCAACTTAGTGATTATTGCTAAATTTGAGTGTACATAATTTGGTTTAGTTCTAATGTTGTTTCATATAGCAAAAACCTAGAATATATTTCAGAGTGATAAGAGATACTTACTTGGAATTACAATTTCATTGAGAGAGACAAAAATCTTATATCTAAGAAGTATTTTTCCAATTATTTAGTCATATTGTTTCTTTCTTACACTCCCTCAGAGACCCCTGTTGTGTATGGAGTGTAATGCAGTATAGTAACATGAGTCTCCATAAAAATCATTAGATTTTAAACAGATGTATCCATAGGAAGCCTGGAAGAAGATAATGGGAAGTTCAAAAAAAAAAAAAAATCAAGACATTTAAAGGCCCAGAGTTATAAAAACAACACAATACATTAAAATAACAAAACAAGTAACATGAAGTCTTCTTCTCTGAGACAACACTTTTGTTGACTGAATATTTTTGGTGCTGTGCCTCAGTTTTCCTACACATGACTTGGTTCACATTTGTTAGTACATACATGTCTGTAGTGGGATTATGTATTATATTTTAAATAATTGTCCTGCTGTCAGGTTTAATAAAAAGCTGAGTGGCCGAAGGCAGACAGGAAGTATGGATGGAGCTACGAGGACTAGAAAAATCTCAGAACATAGCAGACATGACACACAGATGCCACAGAGATTTTAGGAGACACAGAGAAAAGAAATTGCAATGCTGCCCTTGGAAAAGGTACAGAGCTGCATGACTGAACAACAATATGGGTTGAGTTCAGAAAATGGAGCTAGCAAGTTATATGCCTGGGCATTAAGTCAATTAGCAGAAAATGAATGCAAGTGTCTATGTGTCTCTGTGTGACTGCAAGTGTTTCTGCCAGACTGCTAGACTGCTAGATTGCCAGACTGCCATTTAAACCTCTGGTCTAGACCAGAAAGTATGGGCCAGAAACCTCTCACAACAGATAGCATCCCAATGTGGGCTGAGCACCTACATAATATCTTAGAAAGCTTAAATAGGGTTCCAGAGCACAGAAATAGAGCCAAAAGAGGCTTCTGAATTGTATCTCTGAAGTGAGTCATAATATAGAGATGCCATGGTATTTGGGCTTGAATTTCAAAATGGTGGGTCCCAAGCAGGCTGCTTAATCCAAGGCTGGTTCCCAAAGTCTCAAAAAAGACTCAGTATAAGAAACAAGCTGCTTATGGTAAATTTAAGATTTCTGTTCTCACAGGCAAAAGGAAACAGAATCCAAGACTGATTCTTCTTTTTTAATTTTTTCATATATATATTAGTTATTTGGTGTTTTTACATCATGCACCCCTATCAAACTCAGATATCAGACCTTTCAGTATCATGCCCACTCTTATGATCTCTCCATTTACAAAACCACCCAATCCCTGAAAGAGAAGCAGGGGATGTACTCACTCAGCAGACTTTAAAAAAATAGAAAGAGAAATGTCATTTCACACAAGATCTCAAGACTAGTACACAGCTAAATGACACAATGCCTCACTTCTGCATTGCTGGCCTGGAGCAGAGGGGTGGGTAAGAAAAGACTTGTTTTATTTAAGGGTCTGGCCACAGGAAGTTTAATTATGCTGCAGTAAGCAAATGAGCAGCATGAAAGGGCAGTTTTGTTAAGACTGATTCTTAATGGTGGTGTTTTCTTGGATAAGGCCTGTTTGCTGGAGACAAGCAGAGGCACAGCTTTTTAAAGAAAGGCTTTGTAATTCAGCCTTAGAGGCAAAACACTTTATGAGTCCTTTAAGAGAATTTGCTGCCAAATACCTAAATAAAGTTAATGAGCAGCAAACAACAGTGCTTTTTTTTTTTTTTTTTTTTTGATAATTATATGGTCTCTAAAATTTCACAAACGGCTAATTTAATCTGATAAAAAGCTGAACTTCGGCTAGACTAGAAGCTGAGTAGAGCCAGGCAGCAACCCTAGGGACACCTTTAATCCTTAACCATACTTTAGCAGATTAAAGGTGTAGACAGAAACAGAAATAAAGAAAAATGGATGGAGTCAGCCATTCTAGTGAAGCAAAGATGTAGTCAAAAAATATATGAAATAAATATATAGTAAAGGTAGATACAAAAAAATAAACTCTAATTTGTTTAGAGTGCATGCTTGAGAGGGAAAAGAAAAAAAGCATACAATCCTTAAAAAAAAAAAATACAGCCTGAGCACACAGCTGGGAGGTGAGAGGACAAGCAGAGACTTCTGCTCTCTGAACTCCAGCCAAGAGATGGGGTGCAACTTCCACAGGCCACACTCTGCACAGTTGTCATCATCACACTGCAACTACACAAGAATAGCCGAGCCCCTGGTTGCACAGCTAAGAGGCAAAGCAGAGACTACTACTCTCTGAACCCTGGCTTGGAGATAAAACACAACCTCTGCTGGCCACACTCTGCCCAAACCTGTGGCTGCACAAGACCAGTGGATCCACTGGACATACAGCTGACTAAAAGACCCCAGGCTTATAACTGACTAAGACCTGACCAAAACCTGATCAAGAGTGAATTGAGAAAACAATCGGAAGATGCCAGTACAAGAATACATAAAATAATACAAAGATCAACAAGATACCACCAGAAGAAGCAAGTGGTTCTATAACATCAAGACCTGAACATAACAATGAAGAGGAAAAATAAGGAAATAACCTTAAAAGCACAGTTATGAAGCTAATAAAAACCTTAAAAGAGGATATAAAAAATCCCTTAAAAATAGAAGAAAATATAAACAAAAAATTGAAAGATATTAAAAAAAATCCCTAAAAGAAAATAAAGAAAACAAACAGGTAAAAGACACATTCCAGGAATTAAAAATTGAAATAGAAGCAATAAAGAAGGCACAAATTGAGACAAAACTGGAAAAAGAAAACCTGAAAAAAAGAATTGGAACTGCAAATTCAACTATAACTAACAGAATCCAAGAGACTTGAAGACTCAATACATCAGTTACAGAAAGCACTAAAACCAAAAAAAAAAAAAAAAAAAAAAAAAAAAAAAAAAAAAAAAAAAAAAAAACCCACAAAATCTCCTTGAAATCTTGGATACCATGAAAAGGCCAAACCTGAGGAATAATTGGAATGAAAGAATAACACCAGCTCAAAGACATAGAAAATATAGAAAATATATTCAACAAAAATCATAGAAAAAACTTCTCCACCCTAAAAAAGGAAAAGCCTATAAAGGTGCAGGAAGTCTACAGAACACTAAATAGACTAGACCCACAAAAAAAGTTGGCTTATCATATACTGATCAAGTCTCTAAACTTACAGAACAAAGAAAAAATACCAAGAGCTACAAAGGTAAAAGGCCAAATCACCTATAAATGCAGACCCATCAGAATAACACCAGACTATTCAATGGAAACAATGAAAGCAAGAAGGTTCTGGTCAGACAATATACAAAACCTAAAAGTGCATGGATGCCAGCTCAGACTACTGTACCCAGCAAAACTATTATTTACCATATATGAAGTAAACAAGATATTTTACTACAAAAGCAGATTTAAACAATGCCTTTCCACAAATACAGCTCTACAAAAAATTCTAGAGGAAAAATTCTAACCTAAGGAAACCAGAAATACCAATGTAACCACAAACAATTGATAAGCCCATGGAGGAAACCACTCCCCAAAAGAGAAAATACAAGCTACCACACAAAATAACAGGAAATTACAATCATTGGTCATTAATATCCCTTAATATAAATGGACTCAATTGACATATGAAAAGACACACCCTACCCTGATGGATACAAAAACAGAAGTCATTCTTCTGCTGCATGTAAGAAACACACCTCAACTTCAAAGACAGACAGTCTCAGAGTAAAGGATTGGGTAAAGACTTTTCAGTCAAATGGCCATAAGAAAGAAGTTGGTGCAGCCATTCTAATATCAAACAAAATAGACTTTAAACTAAAATCTATAAAAAGAGACCAGGATGGAAATGACTTCTTAATCTCTGGAAAAATATACCAAGATGAAGTTTCAATCCTGACTATGCCTCCAATACCTACATATATAAAGAAAAACTACTAAAGCTTAAACCTAATATCAAACCAGACACAGTAATAGTGGCCAACTGCATTACCCCACTTTCACCATTCGATAAGTCAACCAGACAGAAACTCAACAGGGAAATAAGAAATCTAAAAGAAGTTATGACCCAAATGGATTTAGGAGATATATACCAAAGCTTCAATCCAAACACAACGGAATGCAAATATTTCTCAGCACTCCATGCAACTTTATCTAAAATTGACCACCTTCTAGGTCATAAAACAAATATCAATAGATACAAAATAAATGAAAATAACACCTTGTACTATATCAGATCACCAGGGTCTATAGTTACAGTTCAACAACATCAGAAATCACAGAAAGCCTATCAACTCATGGAAACTAAGCATCACTCAACTGAACCAACTCTAGATCAAAGAAGAAATTAGGAAAAAAATCCAAAGACTTAAAAAAATTAACAAAAATGAATTCAAACTTATGGGACATAATAAAAGCAGTCTTAAGAGGAAAATTCATAGCATTAGATGGTTATATGGAAAATCTAGAAAAATTGCATACAAGAGACCTAACACCACAGCTGACAGCCCTAAAGAAATTAGCATCAAACTCATCTAGAAGGAGTAGACATCAGGAAATAATCAGACTTAGAGCTGAGATCAATACAATTGAAAAAAGAGAACAAGTTTCTTCTTTGAGAAAATCAACAAGATAAATAAACCTTTATCCAAACTAACCAAAAAGCAAAGTATCCAAATCAACAAAATCAGAAATGAATAAGGGAACATAACAACAGACCCCCAGGAAATCCAGAGAAATATTATGTCATACTTTGAAAATCTATACTCCAAAAAAAATAAATAAAAAACCTAGAAGAAATGAAGAGCTTTCTGGACAGAAAGCACTTATCAAAATTAATTCAAGACCTAAGTGGACCTATAATCCCAAATGAATTTTAATCTGCTATTAAAAGTCCAAAGGCATTAGCTCAACTATGTTCACTGAACATTATTTGTAACAGCAAGAACCTGGAAACAATTGAGATGCCCCTCAACTTAGGAATGGATTAACAAGGTGTGGTACATCTATACAATGGAGTACTACTCAGCAGTAAAAAAAGAAAAAATAAGATATTCTAGAATTTGCAGGCATATGGATGGACTTGGAGAATATCCTCCTGAGCAAGGTATCACAATCCCAGAAAGATAAGCAGAGGATGTACACACTCATTTGTGGACTTTAAGAGAGAGAGAGACAGAGATACAGAGAGACAAAGAGAGACAGAGAGAGAGAGAGAAAGAAAGAAAAAGAGAGAGAGAGATGTCATTGTACATAAGAACTCAAGCCTAGAACATAGCTAAATGACTCAGTGCCTCACATATGCATTGATTTAGCAGGAGTATGGGTGAGGAAAGACTTGTTTTCTTTATGGGTCTGGCCACAGGGAGTTTAATTTTGCTCCAGTAAGTAAATGAGCACCATGAATGGGTGTTTCTATAAATGGGGAGATCATAACAATGGGCATGAATCTGAGAGGTTTGATAACTGGGTTTGATGGGGTGTATGATGTAAAAATCACAAAATAAAATAGATAATACATATACATATATATATATGCTTGAAAAATGTGAATGCCATCCATCATAAAAACAAATTGAAAGGAAACAATCACATGATAATCTCATCAGATGCAGAAAAAGCACTTTTGAACAAAAATTCAACACTCCTTTATGATGAAAGTCACTGAAAGGTCAGGAATACCAGAAAAAATACCTAAATGTCTTAAAGGTAAAATATAGCACACTGACAGCCAATACCAAACTAAATGGACAAAAAGTCAAAGCAGTCCCACTAAAATTAGAAACAAGAAAGGGCTGTCCTCTCACTCCATATCTATTCAATATAGTTCTCAAAATTTTACCTAAAATAATAAGAGAGATAAAGGAGATTAAGGGGATACAAATGGAAAAAGAAGTGAAAAAATATTTGGAGATGATATGATTGTATAGGTATGTGACTTGCAAAATTCTACCACAAACTTTTGAAGCTGATAAACACCCTACAGTAACGTAGCAGGGTAGAAGATCAACTAAGAAAATATCAATGGCCCTCTTATACACTAATAATAAAAGAGTTGAGAAAGAAATTAGAGAAACATCATCTTTTATAATAGTGGAAAATAGCATTTAATATCTTGTCATAACTCTAATCAAAGAAGTAGGTAAGAGTACTTTCTTGCCCAGTGGCTAAATTTTGTAACAAATCAAAATTTGTAATCAAAGAAGTAGCAAGCCTCTTCAACAAAAATTTTAAATCACTGAAGAAAAGAATTCAGAGGATATCAGAAAATGGAAAAACTTTCTATACTTTTTGATAGGTATGATCAACATAGTAAAAAATGGCAATCTTTTTATTTATTTATTTATTTTGTATTTATCAAGAAAAACAGTAAATTGAATTTAAAATGCTGATAAGTTAGTAACTATAAAGAAAATAAAAATCACAAGCATGACTTATCAAGGGTGATAATGCAAATAATTTGCTACACATAAAATTACTTTGTGTTCAGCTTTCTCTCTGAATTTTTTTTCTATCCCTGTATATCCTTATTCAAGGTCCCTTCCCCTTCCCATCAGGTCATTCTTTCTTCTCCACAACTCCCCATCCTCTCCCTGGGCAGGTTGCAGACAGTCCTATGGTCCCACTGATCCAATAATGCTTAGTTCAGTCTCCACTCCTGGCAAATCCAGTTTTCTCCCCCCCTCCCTCAAGAGTGAGTCAGGTGTTCCTATAGTTGGAGTGGGATCCTAAGGGTCAGTCCAGGGTGTTTCTGATCCCAAGCTGTTCAGTGGTTGTGGTTTGCAGCTTGGGCATGCTTGGCTTTTTTCTTGTTTGTTTGTTAGAGAAAAAAATGGCAATCTTATGAAAAGCAATTTGTAGATTTAATGCAATACCTATCAAAATCCCAACACAAATTTTCACAGACCTTGAAATACAATATTCAACATTATATGGAATAACAGGAAATCTAGAATTGCCACAACAATCCTGCTCAATAAAAGGACTTCAGAAGGCATCACCATCCCTGACTTCAAGCTATAATATAGAGCTATAGTAATAAAAACAGCCTGGTATTGGTGTAAGAACAGACTTGTTGATCAATGAAATTAAATTAAAGACTGACATTTACCCACATACCTATGAACACTTGATCTTTGACAAAGAAGTCAAAAATATCTTATGGTAAAAAGGTAGTATCATCAACAAATGGTATTTTCATAACTGGATGGTAGTATGTAGAAGAATGAAAATAGATCCAAACCTATTACCATGCACAAAACTGAATCAAAGACCTCAAAGTCCTCAACATAAACTCAGTGACACTGAATATGATGAAAAAGTGGGAAATACCCCCCAACATATTGGCACAGGTTACAACTTCCTAAATATAATGCCAGTAGCTCAGACACTGAGAACAACCACTAATAAGTGGAACCTCCTGAAACTGAGAAATTTCTGTGAGGCCAATGACACTGTCAATAAAACAAAACAACACACTACAGAATGGGAAAAGATCTTCACCAACCCAAAACTGACTGAAGACTGATTTCTAAAATATATAGAGAACACAAGACACTAGAGCCCAAACCCCTAAATAACCCAATTAAAAAATGGGGTTCATCAGCTTGGGATCAGAGACAACCTGGACTGACCCTTCAGATCCCACTCCAACTACAGGAACACCTGACTCACTCTTGAGGGAGGGAGGAGAAAACTGGATTTGCCAGGAGTGGAGACTGATCCAAGCATTATTGGGTCAGTGGGACCATAGGACTGTCTGCTCCCTGCCCAGGGAGGGGATGGGGAGTTGTGGAGAAGAAAAGTGACCTGATGTGGTGGGAGGGGGAAGGGACCTTGAATAAGGATATACAGGGATGGAAAAAAAAAATTCAGAGGGAAAGCTGAATACCAAGTAAATATATGTGTAGCAATCTTATTTGCATTATCACCCTTGATAAGTCATGCTATGATTTTTATCTTCTTTATAGTTATTTTTAACTTTCCTATATTTTAAATTCATTTTACTGTTTTTCTTGACAAATACAAAATAAATAAAGAAAAAAATGGGGTTCATAACTAAAAAGAGAATTCTCAACTACAAATGGCTGAAAGTGTAGTAACATGAATGAGACTCAGAGCCAAATATCGGGGAAGGTTGAAATATCAGAGAGAGTCAATTCTCACCCAGCTGTTTTGCAACTTCCTCAGCCTCACTCCTGGATGCTTCTGCCTGTCATTTCTGCCAGTCGCTTCTCCCAGCGCATTCTGTGTCTGTCTGGTTTCTATGAGCACTTACACACCCTATCCCATCCAGATTAGAATAAAGGCATGTAGGCTTGAACTCAGAGAAACAGAAAAATTTCTGTCTCTGGAGTTATGGGACTAAGGATGTTGGTTACCACTCACTCCTGGCTTTCCCTGTGCTACTATTAAAGGTGTATGTGATTGATTCAGCTGTTTATCCTTGTATTCAAGGAGCAAGAATTTCCTGAGCTGTCTACCTAGGATTTGACTGGGTGGTCTCTCTGATATCCCAGGATTTATTAAATATTTAACATATATCCACATATTCCCTTTTGTGTCAAAAATAAAAAAGAAAGTTATAACATAGGAAAAAACATATACAATAAGAACAATAATTACATACAATAATATACAAACAATAATTACATAAGAAATGTCCAGTTCATTAACAATTTACAAATTTAAAGAAAGTATTCTAGTATTTACCCTATTTTGGTGAGTCTAATGGATTGTATTTAATCCACTTTGTATATAACTTGTATTACTTACTAAAAACTATATTTTGATGTCTCTTAAACTTACACACTGTAACTTCTAAGCGAGTTTCTTTTCTAAAACTGTCACTGGGAAGCTATACCTATTAACTAACTCATTTTTAAATTCCTCAGAGACACAAGAAGGAAATAATATTAAGTAAATATCATCTTTCAAAAATGTAAGAAATGAAATAGCTGGCTGCCTGGAAAGTCACCCATAGTTTTTTGTGTTGTTGAAGTGTCCATCTTCAGCCTGCAGGCCTATCATGTCTGACAGACTTCTCTGGGAAGCAGGATATTCCCAAAGTCCTTTCTACCTTTTCTTGTCAAGGTTCAGCATTTTTTTTGTGTATTTCTTCTGTTTGTCTGTTTTGAATATCATATTATCAGCAGTCAAGGTAAGAGTACTTTCTTGCCCAGTGGCTAAATTTTGTAACAAAGAAGGTCAACCCAAATGGAGGAGTTTCCATGATGTCCATAACCTTATTTGAAGTGGATTGGTGCTGCCAGGAGCAGATGTTCCTTTGTCAAAAGCATAATTACCTCCACCTCCTGCCCTGGCTGGGGAGGAGATGGGGAGATGTGGAGTAGAGAATGACTGGATGGGGTGGGAGGGAGAAGGGACCTTGAAAAAGGATATACACAGATAGAAAATGGGACTTTATTCATAATAATAATTAAAAAAAGAATATAAAAAAGAGAGAAAATAATAACCTATGTTTTTGAGATTTCTTAAAAGCAATATTCTGTGGATCTCTGAAGTGTTTGAAGGAGGCCTATCCATCTAAAATATATCTCATCTTGAAAACATATCTAATATTGCTGTAAGTTTGTTGGTAATGTGTAACTACTAACTTGTATTTCTTTATATCCTAATTAGTTGCTAATAATAACTTTCTAGGACTAGCAATTTGTATTACATTGTAAAATACCTTGAGCAAACAGGATTATATGTACACTGATAAAATTAATCTCAACCTTATATCAATATACACAATTTGTATACAATATATAAAAAAGCAAATTCAATGTAAAGTATTTAAAGCTAGTAATTTTTAAAAAGTAGATTCAATAATCTACCCTTATATTCTATTATATCTGGATCCATATTTTTTCTTTATTTTAAACAAAAACCCTAAGTATAATCTCTCTTGTTTAGCTTATTTTTAACAATAGCCAATAACAATTTTTAACCAATTATCCTAAACAATGACAATCATTCATAACTCATTAAAAAAACCTGAAAACCACCCACCCTACCTCTTGGGAATGTGAGTGTAGTGTTATTAAATTTCTTCCTGCTGTCTGGGGGCTGATGACATCTTTAGCGGATCCTGAAAAGTTTTATTGATTGTCAAGTCCTGAAATGTGTAGCTGTATCATTTGTTTTCCAGTCTTTGCATAAGAGGAAAGTGCATGGCTTGTCTCAGGTCCTGGCTAGAGTAATCTGTGAAGCTAGTTCATCTCAGCTAGCCACCTTGAAAATGTCCTGAGCAGTTTGCAGTCCAAATCTGATCTTTGGTTGGTGTTTATCAGCCTGGTGCCTTTGTCATACATAGTCCATGTGATATCCTCATTATGGGGCCCCATCTTCCTTTTGGATTCTTCCAGTTCACAATTAGGCATTGTCATGGTTCACTGCAGAGAACTGATAATAGACTAAAACCTAACACAATTTACAGAATGCTCAATGCGTAAATCTTTATTCAGAATAAGATTAGTGACAATAGAACTGTCCTTTCTTTTTAGTCATTCTGTCCCATATCAGGTGGCTCCTCTGATATGACACAGAGATTTTGTATTTTTCTTTAACAAGTATGCCTGGGTTTAGACAACTTCAAAGCAAGCTTTAATATATAATTTAGCTGGGACTTCACCTTATCTTGTAATTAAAGATAGAGGTGAAGAAAAAAGATTTTATCATATAGAGTATATTGCTACAAATAGATGTGATATTCTTTTGCTTCTGAATTTTTATTGGTTAGCTTCCCTTTTGTTGTACATGTCCAGATTTGCAAGGTCTTTTAACTTCTGGAAGATGGTTATTTCTGGTTTTCTGTAAAGTCAAAAACAAACACCTGCCCAAACCCTTTGATTTTTTTTTTTACAACTTTTAAGAATTGTAGTATGGGTAGATGAGCCATCAATTCTTATTTTCATAAAGTTTCTCTGGTTCAAATCTAGCCTTTATTAATTTTGATGGTACCCACAATTTTTATTCACCTGTGGAAACAAAAGCAAAACCTCTTCCCCAATGTAGCACGTAGCCTGGCTTCCATGCTGAAGTTAGTAAATATTTGAAATAAATGGGCTGATTCAGCTCAGTTGTTTTTTCTATAGTCAAATGCCTTTCAGCAGCTGTTGCTCCTCATTAGCATTAAGAAAATTCAAAGTTATTTAGCATCTCCTTTAGAGTTTGATTTGAACTCTCTATGACTGCTTGCCTTGTAGGATTATGTGGTATTCCTGTAATATGCTTTATATTATAATAAGCAAAAAATTGTTTCATTTTACTGGTGATATATGCTGAAACATTGTCTGTCTTAATCTCTACAGGTATTCTCATGATGGCTATAACTTCTAATGTGTAATTACAGAATCAGCCTTTTCTGAAATCAAAGCTGTTGCCCATTGAAATCCTGAATCTATTGCATGAAATACATATCTTAGTTTCCCAAATTATGCAAAATGAAATGCATACGTATGATAGATTTTATTTCTATATATACCTTTAAGGATACACCCTGCTGGTAAAAGAGTTTGGATATAGAAGGAACATGTGGGACATCATTTTACAATTTCGTTGGCTTGTTGCCAAGTGATGGAGAAATCTTTTTTAATCTTTTAATATTGACGTGATGTTCTTTTATGAAACTCTGAGGTCTCTAGTACATTTCCTATTAATAAATTATCAATTTCATCATTACCATTACATTATACTGAAGGACATGGCAGACCTGTCTGAGATTGAATGTGTGTTATATAGAAGGGATGATCCCCATTCCTGATTATTTCTTGTAACCAAATAAATAATGAAGTTAATCCTTACTAATCATTAATAAAATCAGTAGTTTCAATGTGCAAAATAAGTCTTTCTGCATACTGCGAGTCAGTGACTATGTTGAGAGAGTGGGTAAAAATCCATTAATACCATCACAATAGTGTATAATTCTGACTTTTGAACAGAATTATAAGGGCTTTGAGCCACTTTACTTGTATTTTCTGATTTGTAACCTGCCTTTCCTGACTTATTTGCATTGGTATAAAATCTGGGGGCTCCAGTAATTGGTTTATCTCATATAACACAAGGAAGAATCTAATTAGTTTTCTTTAAAAATTAATTTTTTTTTGCTTTGAGGGTATTTGTTTTTAATATTGCCAAAAAAATTACTGCAGGCTCTTTGCCAAGATTCACTTTCTACCCATAATTGGTCAATTTCTTCATTAGTTAAAGGTATAACAATTTCTGCTGGATCCATTCCTGTTAATTGATGAAGTCTTAATTTCCCTTTAAAAATCAATTCAGAAATCATTTCCTCATATGTCTTTAATTTTTTCCTTGGTTTATGTGGTAGAAATATCCATTCCAATATAATATTTTTCCTTTGCATTAAAGTTCCCATAGGGGAATGCGTAGAGGGCAAGATAACTAAGATGCAATTAAAGTCTGGATCCACCTGATCCACATGTGCATCATGTAATTTCTTTTCTACCAAAGCAAATTCTCTCTCAGCCTCAGGTGGCAATTCTCTTAGACTATTTCTGTTCTTGTCACCATTTAAGGTTTTAAACAAATTATCCAGTTTATCATTTTTTATTCCAATAGTGGGTCATAAATAGGCAATATCTTCTAGTAATCTCTGAAAATCATTTAAAGACTTTAATCTGTCTCTCCTGATTTGTAGCTTTTGGGTTCTAATTTTTTGAAGGTCTATTTTATAACCTAAATAATCAATAAAATCTTCCCCTTGTATTTTTTCAGGGGCTACTTGCAATCGCAAAGCAGGTAAATTCTTTTTTTCACTTCCTCAAACTTTTTTTCTAGAGTATCAGTGTTTGAATCTACCAATAGGATGTCATCCATATAATGGTATATTATGGATCTTGGAAATTTGTTGTAAATTTTTATTGGCTTTTGTACTAAGTGCTGACATAGTGTAGGGCTATTCAGCATTTCTTGAGAGATGACCCTCCACTGATACCTCTTTACAGACTGAGAATTATTATAAGTGGGCATTGAAAAGGCAATTTTTTTTATCTTGTTCTTTTAAGGGTATTGTAAAAACAAAACAAAAAGAAAAAGAAAAACCGCCTTTTAAAATGATAAATATAATGGGCCATTCTTTAGGTAAGAGAAGGCAAAAGAATTCTAGACTATAGAGAGCACATTGACTGAATCACCTTGTTTATTGCCCTTAAATCTGTCACCATCCTCCACTTTTCAGATTTCTTTTTAATAACAAGGGTTTGTCGATTCTTCTATATGCTGAGCATTTAACTGCTCCTGCACAAGCTACTGTAAGGCCTGCAATTTCTCTTTTGTTAATGGCCATTGATTAATCCATATATGCTTATCTGTTAGCCATTTTAAAGATAGTGCTGTGAGTATCTTTGAAAGATCAACAGCTGTTGTGACTTGTTTCTGTATAGCTTGGATAGTTTGTGTCTGTTTCTCATAATACCTTCTAATATTTCTCCCAGAATCTTTGTGTTTGGAGTATTGTTAATCTGTGTGTTCCATTGTTATAATAAATCTTGTCCCCATAAGTTTATAGCAATGTTAGTCCCATATGGCTTTAATATTCCTCTCTGTCCTTATGGTGCTGTACACTCAAGCCATTTTGACTTTGTTTTACTTGGAATAATGACCCAACCCCCCAAAACTGAATCTTTACCTCCTGAAGGGCCCAACTTACATGCCATAACTCTGGTAAAATTAGTGATACTTCCACCTCTTCATCAAATAAACCTTCAATAATAACATCATTTATTTGTACTTTCAATTTTGTCCTTTGTTCATTAATAGACATTTGCCAGAATATTTTTTTTTTACAATATTTTTCCTGAGGGTTTTTTTTCTTTTTGTATAGATTATCATTTAGTGTAGTATGTTTTTTAAAAATATGTTTTAATTTCTTTATTTGTTCTGGGCATGTGTATCTTCCACTATAGCAGGGTAAGATTATACTGGATTCGATATGGGGGCTTTGGGCATTTTGCAAAGGCAGAAGGTTACCTGGTCTGTCCCTGGTTGACCAAAACTCATTAGTCCAGTGTCTACCTTTTCCACACACACCTTCTACATACTCCAGGAAGGAGGAGTGTTCTTTTGTGATTTTTTTCTTACAAAGGTTCTGTTTCTGGGAACACTTTGATTACAGTTTCTTATATATGACGTTGCCTTCCACAATTATAGCATTTAACATTTTGCCTTTTTCTTATACCTCTAGAAATGACCTCTTCTACTCAATTATCATCACCTTCATAAAAATTTGCATTGTTTCACCAATCCAATCCTCTAAGGATGCTGATCTTGCTTTTAATGTTCTTATGATTTTATTTTTGCATTTTGTATTAGCATTCTCAAATGCCAGGGATTCGATTATTATTTATTTTGTTTCTGAATCCAGTACTATCCTATTTACTGCTGCAGATAATCTCTCAAAAAGTCTGTAAAAGTTTCCCTTGGGCTTTGTATTATTTTTGTGAATGATTCTGTTTTCTTTTCTACATCTTCTATCTGATTCCAAGCCTTTAGTGCTGATATGTGGCATAAATCAAGAGTGTCTGAATTGCATGGGGATTGCCTTTCAATATCAGAATATTCTCCTTCCATAAGAAGCTGGTCTTGGGAGACTTCTATGCCCCTGGCTCTGCTTCTTTGTTCTTTCATTTTAGCCTCCTCTTTCCACCATTTTTTTTTCACTGTAAAAATAGCCCTGGTCCCAAAACAGTAGTAACTATATCTAACCAGTCCTTAGGGGTGATCTGATTGAAAGAAGACGAAAAACTCAACATTTATTTTACAAATGGTAAATGTATCCCATATGTCACAATCACATCTTTAACCCTTTTTAGTTCTAACATATCTATAGGACCCCAGTTAACTTCTAAAATATCTCTATCCTCTTTTAATCTTTTAATGGTTACTGAGTATATTAGTGTTGGCTGTCTGATAAGCTTAGGCTGTTTTACTGTAGCTTTGAGGTCAGTTCTTTATACTCCTCTGTTTGTATTTGAATAACTTTGAGCTCCTTTTTAATAGACTTTTTAAGGACTTTTAGCATTCACATTGACTTTTTTAATGAAAAAACAGAAGTCAAACAACAAAAAACATTCATAATAAACATTATGAGGATAATTTCATCTACTTTATTTTTCTTTTCCTTTACTGGTTTTAATTCAAATCATCTAAAGAAATATCACAGAAAGACCAAGCACCCTCCATTGTCTTAAACAAATTCCCTCCTTTTTAAAAAAAAAATCTGTTGTACTCACAAATTTAGTTGTCAGAGTCAATTCAAATGATTGTGAAATGAGACAGCTACCTAGTGTGATAGCAGCACAAGGTGAGGGTCAGAAAGAGAAAAAACCTTCAACCCACCAGGAGAAATAGGCCACTGTCTGAAAAAACTTACCCAGACAAAAGTGAAACAGAAACACATGTGGCCAGGTCTTGGCTAAAGCTGGAGGCTAACTCAACAGCCTAAACAGCTGATAATTACTCTTTAGTTCATGTGTTGTTCTGGCCAGTAAGTTAGTTTTTTTGGGGGGAATTCATGCTCTAAAGTTGAGCACCTAATGTAGGAACATAAATGAGGCTCAGGCAAATATCAGAGGAGGAAGCACCACAGTCAATTCTCACCCAGCTGTCTTGCAACTTCTTCAACCTCACTCTTGGCCAATTCTCACAGTTGCTTCTGTATCTGCCTGCTTTCTAGGAACCCTTATATACACTATCCCAATCAGATTAGGATTAAAGGTGTGTAGCCTTGAACTCAAGAAACAGAAGAATATCTGTCTCTGGAGTTATGATATAAAGAATGTTGGTTACCATTGCTGGCTTTCCCTATGCTGGGATTTAAGGTGTATAAGATAAAATCAGCTGTTTATTCTTGTATTTAAGGATCAAGGATTTCCTGAGCTGTCTGCCTAGGATTTGACTGGGTGGTCTCTCTGATATCCCAGGATTTATTAAATATTTAACTTATACCCACATGAAAGACACCTGAAAAATTGCTCAACATCTTTTTCCATCAGAGAAAAGAAACCCAAAAAACTTTGAGATACCACCTTATACCTGTTAGAATGGTTAAGATTGAAAACACAGAGGACAGAGGACAACCTATGCTGGAAAGGATTTGGAGCAAGACGAACACTCCTCCATTGTTGATGGGAGTGTAAACTGATACAGCCACTCTGGAATACATTATGGCACATTCCCAGAAAACTAGAAATCATTCTCCCCAAGAACCCAGCAATACCACTATTGAGCATATACCCAAAGGGCTCACATTTGCACTCCAAAGACATTAGCACAACTATGTTTATGGCAGCATTGTTCATAATAGAAAGAACCTGGAAACAATCTAGATACCCCTCAACTCTAGAATGGATTAACAAACTGTGGTACATCTACACAATGAAGTACTACTCAGCAATAAAATAAATAAAGTGACATCCTAAAATTTGCAGACAAATATTCTCCTGAGTGAGGTATCACAAGCCCAGAAGGATAAGCCAGGATGTACTCACCCATTAGTGGACTTTAGACAAAAAGAAAAATAAATAAATAAAAGAACACCCAAGCTGCAAAATGCACCCTCTGAAAAGGTTCAAAAGGAACTTAAGAGAGACTTTCAGGGAATCCCCTAGAAAGAGAAAATTAAGATTTCCTTAGCTAATTGGGAGCATAGAAGTTATAACCAAGCAGAGGTGGGAACAAATTATGAGAGAAGGGAAGGATTGAGTGAGAGGAGCAACAAGGAGGGAGAAAAAAAGAGATGGAGATCTTAATAAAGGAATCCAATGTGGGGTTGGAAAAAGACCAAATGCTGAGGTTACCTACAAGAACTCACAGGATGTCCCTGTCTAGGTCTCAAACCAATAGTTAAGGTGTAGCCTAGACTTTACTCCCCCCATAATCAAATGAATAGGTACCACAAGTGCCATCATAGAACTAACATTCAAGAATGAACAGTGGTAGAGGCAGAAATACATGACTGAGCACTGGGCTGAGCTCCTGGTCCATCTGAGAGCAGATGAGAAGAGTTGTTATGTGCTAAGGTATAGGACTTAAGAGGAAAATTTCCAAAGTGATGAATGGTTGGAGCTCTAAGAAGCTCACTGTATTAGAAACAGCCACTGGGGAAACTTCAAGAAAAGGAACTAGGCCCTCCAAGGATAGGCAGCTGTCCATAGACATTGGCAGTATGTGGAGCCTTGAAGGAAGAGATCAGATTGTGTTTCTATGTGTGGACTGGCACGTCGGAGCCCATTCTCCCCAGAAGAACAACTAATCCAGTCATAACAGTAGGATGAGAAAACTGAGCCTGCCTAGAGTGGATGCTGTGTTTATCTACCTTGGGACTTGTTGCCCTTTTTGGGGAAAGGGAGGAGGGAGGCAAAGAGAGAGTGATTGGGAGGGGTAAGGGAGGGAAAGCAATTGGATACATGAAAAAAAGGACTTTATCTTCTAAAAATAAATAAATATAATTAAAAATAATAAGCCATGTAAAGATTGAAAATACAAAAATTGTCTGGGTACTATATATTATTATCCAGTTTTTTATGTTTTTTGCCTTTTTTTTATTTTAAGGAAAGTAGTAAAGATGCTAAAAGACATTTGAATATAAGTGTTGTTGCATCAATTTAACCTATATATTTGGTAAATAAGTTGACATTAAAATTGAAATCCAAGTCTATGCTACTTTGGAAAATAAGTTGATATTTTTCTACAGATTATTAGAAGATGTGGATTTATTTCCAGTTAAAGAAAATCAAGTTTGATAGATAAATACCCCCTGAAATATCTACAAAGGAAATGAATGGCCCAGATGATTCAGAATTTCAGAGCACCTCTGTTGCAGTTTCTTCTGAATTCAGCATCCAAGACAACTTCAAGGAGACTGGCTAAGATAACCCAGTTTTACAGACTACTTCACTAAAGACTTGTCCATAATTCTAAATTTTTCTTTGGATCCCCATGGGATTGCCAATGCCCCCATTCATCAGGAAGTAGCTTAGAGAACCATGCCCACATTCCCAAGAAATGGATTATGGATGTTTGTGCTTGTTTACGGTATTGATTATAAATCATTATAGGTAATGGGGAAAAGCATATTAGATTTGAGGTTCTAATTGTTTTAAATAGAGAAGGGGAAATGTAGTGGGATCTTGTGTTTCATTTTAAATAGTTGTTCTGCCTACAGATTTAATAAAAAGGTGATTGGTTGAAGGCAAACAGGAAGTGTGCATGGAGCTAACAGACTGGGAAAATCTCAGAGCATAACAGACATGCCACACAGATGCCACAGATGCTGCAGAGATTCCAGGAGACACAGAGGAAAAAAGTTGAAAGGCTGATCTAAAAAAAGGTACCAAGCCACATGGCTGAACAAAATGGGTTGAGTTCAGATGAAGGAGCTAGCAGCTTATATGCCTGAGCCCTAGGTCAATCAGCAGAAAATTAATGTAAGCATCTGTGTGTCTCTGTATGACTGTGAGTGTTTCTGCTGGACTGCCAGACTGCTAGTCAAACCACTGGTCTAGACTGAAAAGTCCAGACCAGAAACCTATTACAACACATGTCTTTGTCATGCTTCTTCAGATCAGCCACTATCTTCAAAGTCAACATGAGCAGTCAGCTTATGTTCCCACTCTGAGTAGATTAATTTTCTATGGTCTAAATATTAGTGTGTAAGATAGATAGTGAAATGACTTATATTCTACCTGTGGATCAACTGAGGAATGGCAATTGATGAGACTGGGGAGTGAAATTTTTAGCAGTTATCTAGTAAAATCCTTCTCAAATGTCATCTTTAGAGAAAAACATAGCACAACATCCTATTGTGACTCTCTTTTGCATTCTGATTCAATATAGATACATTTAAATGTAGCTTGACCTAGAGTGGTTTGATGATAGATTTAAGAATAACCTGTACATTTTACTGCATGACACAAGTTTGTTTCCTCATATTACACAACACATTTCAGTAAGCTTTCTCTAAGGCAAAATGTTTCTCTGGTCTATTGAAATATATTATATAAAAGGAAACAAATTAATAGTCTTTAATTATAAATTAAATGTGGTCTTTAATTACAAAATTGTACAAAGAATAAGTGATTGATTGAATAATTAGGCAATAAAATTTTATTAACTTTTAAATTTCATATATGAATATTTGGTTGCAGACAAATCTTTTCTGGATATAAACAGGATACATCTCCTACATTTTGTGTTCCATGTAAAAATGTAACCTTAGCAACACTATGAAATGTGAATATACGTTATTCTCTTGATGGCTCTATTCAGAGCAGAAATTCTCATGTAAGTCTCAGATGTCTAGTCTCCAAAAAAACACAAAAGAAGATTGAGCTTCTCCCTGGGAAAAAATTGAGAAATAAAATCCAATAGCCCATGAGTGATACATACAAAATAAGAACCATTTAGTCATAAATATTTATATAACACCACCTGAAATCTGTAATGATTAACTGCTGCAAATATACATGACAAGACATATTAAAAATAGAAATAATTCTCTAACAACCTATAAATTTCATTTAAATAAGGTATTTTGCCCTTTGAATTACATTTATTAGTCTAATTATATATAGAAAGTAGTTTTACATGTTATGGATGCTACTTTAAAGACAAATAAAACTTGGGCAATTAAGGACGGCCTTAATGTTAAAATAATTTCTTTTATACAAAGGGGCTTTATGGTGAAAGAAGTAGGCTTGCAAATAGGAATGCACATTCCCAACATTATATCAACTGTAAAAAAGCAGTTTCTCAGATTTATATCAATATTTAAAAGCAAGTAAGGGCCTAATATAATACATTGTGTCCCAATTTAAAAAAATGCTCCCCATTTTGCTTAGTCTTAATGGCTCAGGCTGCTTCCTGTCTCTGACTGATTTTTGGTATTCTCTCTCGGGATCCAGTCATGTGAGACTCCACATTATTTTTTATTGGCAGATCCTAGCACCACCCAGCAAGTACCTCCAGTGGTTTGAGCCGCTGATTCAGAAACCCTCTCCTAACTGCCCTATTACTGTCACTGTCCCAAGCACATGAGGCATCATAGAGCCCTTTACTACCTTTCCTGCCACTTTTCTTTACTCAGAAACCTTTTAGTATACATTGTTAGACGTAGACTCAAAATGTAATGTTAGGGATAATAAAAATGTGTCTAATATATATTTTACTCTCTTTGTGTTATATAAAATTCTATTAAGCTCTTATTGAGGGCCCAACTGCTATTATTTAAGCAAACTAATAGGAAAATTAGATATATTCTATGGGATTAAAGGATGTGGATATTTTGTATCTCTGTTAAAGATCTACTCTTTACCATGCGTAAACCCCTCAAACTACAAAAACCTGAAAGACTAGATTAATATAAGTTAGTTAATATCTATGATCATTTTTATAATAACCATTTTGATCATAATAGCAAGCAGAATTATCTGTTAATGTCATTCATTTATTTTGACCATCATACTTTCTGTGAGAATTCATGCCTGTCTTTTCAAAGCAAAAATCAGAAAACACTAGCATTTTCAATCTTCTATTTCTTAACTGTTTGACTTGGTGTTGGTATTTTACAGTCAGAGAAAAATCTTTATTTTACAGGTCACAATTATCAGAGGACTTCAGACTTAGGGGTGTCCTAGAAAGGAAATAGAAATATTTGCTCACAAAGTGTTTTCTAGCAAAAATGGTAATTTAGTTTTGTACCTATCCTTTATTTTGTGAGGGTAACAAAGCAGTGAAAACTTTACATCATCATATACAGATAGTTGGTAATATGTAATCAGTCTTTGTAACTGAAGAATTCATAAAAATCCATTATCTTAGTGTCTCTAAATAACCTTCATGGGCATCTCTCATCTTCAGCATTCAGCACAAATTTCTGATCGAGAGCTTTTAGGACTATCCAGAAAAAAATATCTTCCAGTGCGGTAAACTGCTTTTTTTCTTTAAGGATATTTAATTTATTTAAAACAGAATAAGTGGCTCTTTGAACATTATATAAACTCGCAATGCTTTATTTCAGTCATCATAAATTACCATAATATACTTACTTATTACAGACATTTAAAAGATTGTTTATATTATGTACTTATCTAAAGTTATGTTTGGACATTTGTTTTCAATGTCTCTTCCTTGAAAGCATTCCCCCATATAATTAATTGTGTGATTTTTTTTAACCTTGTAAAAATATTTAACTATATACTGAATGTGTTCATAATAGAATCTGCATATATTTATCTAGCACATTATTTGCATTGGTATTTTAAATAGAAGTTGTAGGGGATCACACTTCCAAGATTTTAGAATCACCTTTTTTCCCTTGAGCAGATTTGACCATAGAAGTTTCAGCATCTTATGTCCCAGTCTTGCTTTGATTTCTGTGTTAGCCAGGGTTCTATAGAATAGCAGAACTATAGAATAAGCATATACAAACAATGTATATAGGTATGTATATACAAGCAGAAGGAGAAGTTTTAGAATGGCTTACAGGTTTTGGTCCAGCCAGTCCAAGAATAGCTGTCTACCAGTGGCAGATCCGAGAAACTAGTAGCTGTTTAGTGTATGAGGCTGGACATCTCAGCTGTTTCTTAGTATATGCAAGAATCCCAAGTAAATAGGCTGTAATATTAATGTTAGAATGGCTAGTGAGAGTGAAAGGAAGTACACAAGAAAAGTGGATGCTCCTTCTCTGATTTCCTTTAGGCTGTTAGTAGAAGTTGTGATCCAGGTTAAAGCTGGAAATCCCTACCTTAAAAGATGTGGATCAAAGGAGTATCTTCCTATCAAAAATCCTAATGAGAACAAAATCAAACAATTTGATTTTTAAAAAGTCTCTCACAGGTATGCCCAAGCTTTTGTATTTTAGTTCACCCCAAATGAAGTAAAGTGGACAACCAAGAATAGCCAACACAATATCATTTTTTCTTAAAGTAAATCCTGTACAAATGATTTTTTAAAAAAATACTTCTTTCCTTCAAAAAGCTGAAATGCTTTCCAAATCCTGCAATGAAGTTAAAATATGCCCTGAGATCATGGAAAAACAAGTAGCCAAGCTGTTCTCTTCCTGCAGACTCACGTAATTAATTTTAACCTTATTTTAAGACAGCATTGTAACCAATCTCACAATGTGCTATGGGATAATTTAGATAATGTTCTTGTACACTGTAAAATTTTTTCACTCCAGCTGGTTTAATAAAATGGTGATTTGCCAGAAGACAGAAAGAAAATATAGGTGTTATAAGCAGCCTAAGAAAATTTTGGGAAGAGGAAAGATGAAGTCCAGAATTTTTAGCCAGATGCAGAAGAAGCAAGATGAGAATGTTGCAACGAAGAAAGGTAGCAAGCCACATGGCTAAACATAGATTAAAAAATGGGTTAATTAAAGTGTAAGAGCTAGTTAGTAAGAAAACCGAGCTATCAGCCAAATAACTATATTTGATATAAGTATCCTGTGTAGTAATTTGTGAAGCAGTTTTAGAAGAGTATAGGACAGAAACTCACCTCTGATTACAACTATGCCTTATATTTACCTTAAATTATATATTTATCCATGTCTCTGATCCAATAATACTTACACTGCTATGTGCTATGCTAATCATTTGTTGACATGAGCCAAAAGGTTGATATCATTGTTCAACAAATATACTATAATGTTGGAAACAATATGTTGAAATTTATTGTTATCATCTGCATGTAGCAAGAAAATTTCTGTGTTATAGGCAGAAAATGTACACAGAAAAATGAGATTCAATGAATACAGACAAGAGGGACAAACAGAATAGATACATAATAGATAAAAGACACAGCCCAGAAACTACAGACAGAAGGAAGTCATGAAAAGAGAATTGAAGAATTCAAATTTAGGCTTGATCTTAGTAAATTATACCAAAAGAATTTATTTTATTTTATTTCTTAATAAAACCTCAACACATTTTGATGTTCCTTCTGGTGTTACTTTAATACCTCTTTTCAACACAAAATCTCATGTTGAGTGTCTGTGCTTGACACATTGAACCATAGTTTGTTTTAAATTTATTCATCCTGTGACACAAGTATAAGGTTTAGAACAAAGTTCTAAATTATTCCAGTCCATCAAAGCAGCATTAGTTAGTTCTCATCTAAGAATCAGGACCTCAATCCTCAATAGTCCTGGATAGGCAGCTAAGTTTCTAGTACCAGCCATCATTTCTTCCATAGTGAGTTTTCATTTAAGACATCATCTGGTTCTGACCAGATATGATCGCCACTACTTCACCACTTCACCCTTAGGGATATCTTGCTATGATGGCGCTTAGACTTCATAAGCATTGCATCTGGGTAGACACAGATTGCTTGCTTCCTCTAGCAGCTTGTGCATCACCTTGTGGTTCTATATAATGTAGAAAGCACAAGGAGGTTATAATTTTAGTTCCAGCTCAGAATTTCTCCATTTTTTTTGACTGAAATAATAGAGATTTAGATTTAACCTTTGAGCGGCAATCAAGGGCAGCAACAATAATTTATATTGTTTGGAGAGTTGCTTGAACCACTTAACAAACAACTCAAAGAAGATTTTGTTATGCTTGGTACTGGAGTTTTTGTTAGGATATTTTTGTTATGATAATTTATGGCTCTAATGTGGAGTGACAGATGGCATAACCTGATTAAAGTAAATTAAGTGAAAATTAAAACAGCACAATATTATCTCTGGGACATAATAAAAGCAGTTCTAGTGGGATATGCCATTGCTCTAAGTACCTACATTAAAAAAAAAATCAGAACAAGAATAATCATTCTTTCCACCATAACAAGCTGGACAACAGATCTATACTTCTTACTCTGTTCCTCCAGATCTAGTCTCCCAGTACCATTCCCTTGTCTATAGCAGTTAATCTGTTTCAGTCTCCCTTTTCTTTCTGACCTCCATTCCTATGAGACTTCCTCCCCCAATCTTACTCTTTCCAACTCACCTAATTATTCTGCTTTCCAACACCAGCAGGCATAAGCTGGGAGCACACCAGGTTGGCAGGCCATGCAAACAGGTACACTAACTATAGCCTTTCACAATTACCTCCTCCTCTCCAAGCCCAAGACCACAGTCTCATCCCTTAGTGTTGCAGCAAAAGCACCTACTACAGCCTTCCTTCTCTCCTTCCCTCAGGTCCTATGTATCTTACAAGCCAACTCCTCCTCAGGTCCATGCCCAAAGCCATTACTCTATCCCAGTCCCCAACCCCAGCAGATACACCTGCTAGCCCACAGGACATTCCTGCCAGAAAACCAGGTAGGCTGCCTAAATATCTTCATTTTCCCATTTTCCCCATATCTAATCCCCCAATCTCCTTCCCTGCTCTGCAGCCAAACTCTGTGACACACTTGGCTTCCCCATCCCCAGTTTGTTCCCAGTTTCCATGTCCTGTGGATCCATTTTATATTTCCTTCTATCCTCCCTTCCCCAATTCTTTGTTTGTCACAGTCTCCCAACATCATCAGGCACCCCCTAATAACTAAAGGGTCATTCCTCGCAGAAAAAATAAGTAGGCTGACTGCATATTTTGCCAGTCTTTTCCATAGCTCATTAGCAAAAAAAAAAAAAAAAAAAAAAAAGAAAAAACCCTATAATCTTGTGTTTCTTGCTAATTATATCAGGTGAGTAAACAAAAAATAATAGGTAAGATATAAAGACCATTTCGACTCCCCTTTGTCCTCCATGCCCAACCTCTCAGTCTCATCCATATCTTTGACAGAACACCCACTGCTGTTTTCCTTCTCTTTGGTTCCATCTGCTTTGGATCCCAAAGACTTTCCTCACCTAACTTTTCTGTCCCAGTTGTGACTTTATTCCATCCTCTAATTTCAGCAGGCACTTTCCTACCCCAATCTACACACTACTCCTGTCAAGATAGGAGGTAGTCTGTGTGTAGAACTTCCCACTCTTTCTGTTTCTCTAGATCTTATCTGTAATGACAGAGCAGACCCTCTGAAGTGACAGCTCTTCACTGTCTTCCTCATTTCAAGAAGATATAATTGGCAGATTCTCACTGAACATTCTGCTTTCCTCCCTCCTAAGACCCCTAACTTATCCCCATTCCTAAGTGACATCTTCCAATATCCAGAAATATATTTTAACTAAATCCCCAGTGGCCACACCTCTCAGGTTCAAAGAAAGTTTCCTACCAGAAAACACACCCATCACACTCTCTTATAATCCAGAGAGAAACAAAACAGCAAAGCAACAAAAACAATTCCAGAAATCAGCACCAAGACCTATAATCATCTAAGCCCCAGATGCTTTATACACTGGAATAGAGAAGGCAATGTGTTTTCACATGTATCTAGCTATCCTCTCACAGGAGGCCCTCAATATTCCAACATAGTTGAAGCACAAGAAAAAAATAGTAAAATTATCTACATGAAGATAATAGAATTTCTTTAAAAAAAATCTAAGAAAACACAAACTGAGAAAATTCTGGAAATGAAAATTTTAGGAATTTTGAGCAGAAACTTTACAGTTAAGATGTATAAACAAAATACCAAAGATATAAAAGAGCATCCCAGGCACTAAAAATAAAATGAAGGAAATGGATGCATCAGTCAAAAAATGTATTGAATTTAAAACAATTCCTGACAGATGTAGGATATGTAGGACACTCTGTAAAGTATATATCTAAGAATAATAGAATAGAGGAAGGAGAAGAATCCCAGCTCAAAAATCTCAAAAAATATTTTTATTAAAATCATAAAACAAAGATTTCTTAACCTACAAACCTACAAAGGTTCAAAAAGCATCTAGTAAAACAAATAGACAAGAAAATATACAATCAGCACAAAATTATCAAAATACTAAACAGACAGAAAGAGAAAGAATATTAAAAGCCACAAAGGAAAAAGAGCAAGTAACCTATAAGGCAGACCAATTAAAATTATAGCTGATCATCAAAAAGGAATTTTTGGTGTTGCTTCCTTCTGTTTCCTCTTCATTGCTCAGTTCAGGTCTTGTATTTGTAGGATCGCCACTTTCTTCTGGAGTTAATTTGTTATTCTTTATATTATTATGTAAGTTTTTGCACTGGCAAAAAATGATCCCCAAAAGAAGTGTTACTATTAAGAGGTGTGGTTTTGTTGAAATGGGTGAGACCTTGTGGGAAGAAGTATATTAATGTGAGAGTGGGCTTTGAAGTCATCTATTCTCAAGCTATGCTCAGTGTGGAACACAGACTTTTTCTGTGGTCTTCAAATCAAGATGTAGAAATCTAAGATCCTTCTCTAGCACCGTGACTGCCTTCACACCATTATGTCCCACCATAATAATAATAATAATATATTAAACATCTAAAACTGTACGCAAGCACTAATTAAATATTTTCCTTGAAGAAGTTGCTGTGGTCATTCAATAGAAACTTTTTAGAAGTTGCTGTGGTAATACAAAATATTGTTTCTTTATAACAATAGAAACCTAATGTAAAACATCTAGGAATACCATTTTTTTGTCATTAGTGGTGGGCATCCAAAGCTATATTTGCCTACATTCAGTACGATTGTATTTAAACTGCATATACCAACTGTGGGAGACAACACTGAACCTTTCCATTTTAAAATCTAGACTATTTTTTTTTTGCTGAACTTAGCATTATTCCATTTGCAGTATTATTTTATTCTTCAACAACTTCCCTTGACAAATGGAAGCTTGGATTTATATGTAAGCCTCTGATTCAGGCTATGAGACATTTCTTCATAGAGTTAGAGAATTGAATCAAACAATGTTTAGGCTACTTTCTAAAAACATAATTCTGAAAGTCTATAAAAAAAGTTTTAGTAACTAAATGTAATTTCCACTCTGTTCTTCTCAGTTATTTACATGGCTGTTTTGTCTATGTGTCAGGCTCAGGGGTTTTCCTATGTCAAGCAATATATTGAATGATTTCTATCTCCAAGACAATGAGGTAGGGCAGTTGTCTGTCTTTGTATATGATTGAAAGGTCATCTTGCCAGTGTGCAGGTCCAGGCAAGACCTTGATAAACATCACAATTTCAATGTTAGTTACTGTGCTATGATTTAAATGAAGATTTTTCTGGAGATCATTATTTCAGAACTTCTAAAATACATATTTTATTAATTATTGTGAATGTCTTATGAAAAGCAGAGTTTTCTCCATAATTTTACTAGATTACTGATGTGAAGTTGTCCCATGGAACTCTAAAGCCTGTTAGTGTAGAGCTTTTTTATGATGCTGTCTCAGTTGTTAGTGCAGACATTTTGCCTTGTTGTTATCTAGATTGTAGATCTATTACTTTCCCATGGTGGCATTTAAGCTGTTGTTAAAGGGTTTTATTTAATTCTCAGGGACACTGAAGGCAGAAGAAACGAATAAGGTCACGATCAGAATACTGTGCCAGCAAAACTTAAAATACTGATATGAAAGGAGTTGTAACCACAGAGAAGAAACTTTCTGTACTGATTGTTCACATTCAGATTTATTTAGCAGTACATTCAAGCAAAGATAAGATATGAGCAAAATAATGTGATTTCAAGATTCATTAAATTTTGAGCATATAGAATTTTAAACCAAACACATGTTAAGGTTTGGCAGATAAATAACTGTGGATGAATTGTTTTTACTCACTTCTTTTTCATAATAAAAACATGAGAACGTGCATTTGTTCTTATATAATCTCCATATTTTAACTTGTCTAACTGCTTTTGATGTACCACTGAGTAGAATAAGGGAAAGTTAGAGGTTCTATGCTTGCAGGTCAAAGAGCTTTTAATACTGATTGAGTACATAAAAAAGCTACATCTATCATATCAATTAAAATAATTATGATAATGATATCACAGTTTTTGTTGTTCTAAATGTAACTTTAAGATTCTGAGTTTAAAATAAATGAGTTAAAGGCATGGAAGATATAGGAAAAATAAAGAAATACCGAAAAGATGGATGCCAAGGTACTTGCTATTCAATTTGATAATATTTCATTATAAGGACATTGACTATATCAAACACTGAAATGTAGTTTTAATGGTTAGAAATATAGAACATTAATGCATAAAAGATTATGGAATAATACTAAGTAGAATATTACAATGACTCCATAGACACAAAGCAAATTACTTGAATTATGACTTTGCTTAACTACTAGCCAATGGTAGTGATAATACACTGTCTTTTAAGGTTTCTGCTAAGATCTTCTCAGCTGGGTTCCTACATGGATTCAATATCCTCTCTGTAAGCATAATTCCCTGTACAAAGTACTCAGGAAGTTTGGCAATGGGCCACATAGAAACAGATATTCTTGATGTATCTCAGAGAGGTGCTGAGGGACACAGAATTTCCTTAGGTAAAATGGGGTTTTTCATGCACTTCACTATAGGTTTTGGCATATCACCTACAGAAATCTCCAACAATATACCCAGTACCCTAACAGACATATCCTAATAGAACAAATACAATTTGTAATTCTTGAAATGTGTTATTATCAAGGGACAGTCCTCCAGAAAGGGAGAAAGGGAAGTAGGAAAAAGTTGAAGTTAACTTACTAAAGTTATTTACATAAATTTAACTTACTGATTTATATATGTAAGCCTGGTGTATGTCAGAGATAAGGACTTTTGCTTACTGTGTCAACTAAGTCTTGTTCGCATTGATGAATTTGAACAAATGAAAGAGAATGTATTAAATTAGGAAGGGTATAATATTGTCCACTTTCTCATCCTCTGTGCTAAACTCTTTATGTGAAACAACATGTTCTATGCAACTTATCAATAATACATTATTTTCCTTTTGTTCTTTAATAAAATAGTTTTCTCCTAGGTGTGCAGCCTTGTGGATCTTCTTTTAGAATTATAAACACAATTTTCTTAAACAAGGCATTTTTAAAATGCCAAAAAACAAGTCTTTGTTTGAGATGTACTTATGTACTTGAAATTGTGAATAATACCAGTAGATTTATGTATTTTGTACATCTTATTAACCCTAGGAGATATTTATTGAACTTTGTCAAGCCAGCATGAAAATCCACCCATTCACAGTATGAAACTTAGTGAGGAAAGGCTTAAGTATTTAATGCATTTTATTTGGTCTTTTAGACCCAGTATGGAGCTGGATAAGTGCTTACAATATTAAGAGTTGTCATCATAACAACAAAGTCACCATTTATTTGCAGAGAGAGGTGGAGGGGGATAGCAACTCAGTCTTTGCAAAGCAGTTGCTCACCCTTCATGCAGCATTCTCCTGAAAAAACCTTTGCTCACAGTAGGGTATAACCTGAAACCAGGAATCTCATCTTCCCATCTGCAGAAATGTGCTCTTTTTCCTTCACCTCCCACTTTTTCTCATTAGTTTTTTTTTCTTTTTGAGATGATAAGATAATTATATCATTTCCCTTTTCCATTCACTCCAAATCATCACATATACCCATGCAACCATATTTCAAATTTATATTTTTTCTCATTTATTAATGTTTTATATATACCTATATATGTGAATATATTTACATATGTATATATATATTCATTCCTAAGTACGTAAGTTTAACTTGCTTAGTCTGTATAATGCTTCCTATATGTATGTTTTAATGATTGACTGTTTGAAATATTCTTTGTAGCTGAATCACACACAGAGCCTGGCAACAGATGAGAAACTAACCTGTTATCTAGTCAGTAGTCTGTTGTGATCACTTTTTTAGTAACTCTTTAAATTTCTGTTTATAAATTTGGAGCTTTATTAAAGAGAAATTGTAACTGTTTTTCAGTATTGAGCAGGAGGCTCTAGATCTTGTTTTTCTACTTTTGTATCATGCGGTTTAAAATACAAACTAAATGTAATTGCCCTCAAGTAGATAGTAGTTGGTTCATCTTTGCAACTTGAGAGCCTGAATTCTTTAAGATCCTGTCATAGTTGTACACCTGTCCTCTGTTGCTATCAGAAGCATAGCATATTGACATTTCAGATAAGAGTATTGCATGGGTTCACTGTTAGCCCAGTTCCAGGCTCTGTAAGAGATCCTATCTCAAAGCAATAATGTGGACAGTGACAAAGCAGAATGCTAAATGTACTTATATGGCTTACATATGTGTCTGTGAGAACAAACATATATGAATACTGTGCACAAATGAACTATACAAACAAAAATTTCATAAATTAAATTTTAAAAGTATTTCCATTTTTTTCATTAATTGTTATATGTGTATGTTTTAATCAAAACATTTTCAAAGCAGGTTAACTGTGTAAGTGGTCTTAGTTGGTTTGAATATTGTGGAAGAAAATCTAATTCTTTGCTGGTAAACATAAAGCAGAAAAGAATTCCGAAGGGAAAAAAATAGCTCCACAATGTTTTAACAAAGTTATTGAAAACCAAAATAGCAAATTTCTTGGTGTTATTGTTAAATGTAACTTCCACATATTAGAAACAAGATTACTCTCTTTTTTTAATTTTGATATAGATTTAGTAACATAATGTTGGATGTTAAGAGCTTTCTAGATGCTACATGCAGCCTGTTATAATGGTTTGCTTATCTTTAGGTTATTTATCGAGTACGTAAAGCATTTTTTTTCCACAGTGCCCAGATTCTCCTTAGAGATCTCATTTGTATGTAACTCCTCCTGGGCTCTGCCTATTAGATCTGATATGATCTCATCCGAAGGGAGTGCTGCAGGCAACTGTTTGTTATATAGAAATAAAAATTCTCATCATGAAATGCTGGAGGTGGGAGCCGGATGTGATATAGAGTCATACTTTTGCATAGAAATAAAAAATCATTATATATAGATATAAAGATCCAAATATGCTCAAAAGCACGTCCAGACAAGAAAGCAAAATTTTAAAAAAGTGATAAATCACCAGTGCATGTAGTTCTCTTTCTTTCTTCCTTCCTTCTCTCTTTCTATCATTCCTATTTCTTTTCTTCTTTCTTCCTTTTCTTTCTTTTTTTGTTTCTTTTACTTGTAATGTGTTTTATTTTTGTTTCTTTGTTTGTTTTTTTTACCATGTGCTATTTATTTACTTTGCTTCCACATTTTTTTTTTGCTACAACTTCAATCATGTTTTAATTGGAAACTTGGACATTTATAAAATCAGAAATATATTACTGAATTAGTTATACTATACTAGAGGCTTGGAATTAAACTGACAAGCAACCACATCTCAGAACCATTCCTCAGTGTATTATCTTGGTAATCACAGTTCTGTAATTAGAGACACATCAGGATAAAATGAAATAATCTAACAGCTCTTAATGCTGTTTGTCAGACATTTCTGACCTCTACTTTATAAGCCTATAAAGTAGATAAATTATTACTTATAGAAACTTCTTATGACAAGGATTAGGACATGGCAATATAGAAAAGGCACAATTTACATGCATACTCCATAGAACATATATTCCCTGTCTTACAGTAAGTGCGAATGGTAGCCTCCCTATTAATCTAATAGTTCAAATGCCAGAGCATGTATTCTTTATATTTGAGAGCTGTTTCATATAAATACTTAAAATTTTTAAATTAAATATAATTTGATAATATTCTTCCTCTCCCCAAGTATTTCCAGATCTTTTTTACCTGACTACTAATTAACCTAATGAAGTTTTTCTGGAAAACAAACAAAATCTGAAAACAACAACCAAACTACAAAAGTCAAGAAAAAAAAAGTATAAAGCATACAAACAAATCATGGCGTCCATTTTTTTTGTTATTCAGCTTCTCTTTTACATGAGGCCTGGCCTTAGTGGATATTCAATGTCAATCCATTGGAGAGATTTGATTTTTCCCTCTCCCAACAGTTTTAAATGACCATTCACTTGTTAAGCCTTACCCTAGTGGCAAAGATTTTATTAATTATTTTTTAAGAAAATAACAAAATATAATAAGGTGGACAAAACTCACACCAAAGTTGAACAAGATAAACCAACAGAAGGAGAATAGCATAAGACAAGGCACAAAAATCAGAGATGTACTCATTTACATACTCAGGAATCTTATAAAACTGCTGAATTGAAAGCTATAAAATATATTCAGAGGATCTGTAGCAGACCTGTGCAGGCTGTGTCCATGCTGTTTCAGTCTCTGTGACTTCATATAAGCTTTACTCCTGTTTGTTTAGATGGACTTGTTTTTCTTGTATTCTGTAATTCACTGGGACCTCACATTCTTTGAGGGCCAAGGGATTCTTTGAGCTCTAAGGGGAAGAATTTTATAGAGACTTCCCATTTAAGAATGGGCATTACAAGATGAGAACTGATTTTTACTGAAGTATAATCAGTAATTATGAGTTCCAAGAAAACACAAGTTTTATGTCTTACAGTAAGAGCCCTGTAAACATGGTGATAAGATGTCTGCAAAGAATCTTTTTTATTGTTTTTTTCTTTTAATGTGTCTAGTGGTTACCTAGACAAATTACTAGACAAAGCAAATTGAGGAAGGTTTATTTGGGAGGGGGTTTCAGGGCTATGTTTTATTTTTATTTTCAATTAGAAGGAATGTGATCCATTATAATAGAGACAGAATGGTGGCAAAGGTGTGACATGGTTTTTTGTGACTATCACATCTGTGGTCAGAAGCAAAAGAAAAATAAATGTTTCTGTGGTGCTGACTTTCTCCTTCTTAGTTAGTCTGAAAACCAGCTCCATTCTTATTGCCTACCACATTCAGCAAGAATATTTCCTCTTTAATTAAAGACCTCATCAGCATACCCATTGTGTGTTTCTGTGGTAATTCTTAATCTTTCTAAGTAACAATAAATATTAAGTATCACATTCTTCATCTTAATTGGCTGTTCTTTATATTCCATAGGTGACTACTATGATACTATGATAATGGGTTTTTATTTGAAAATATGTCTATTCTTTCAATATATGTGATGAAATAAACAAGTATTTGTTTCCCTGAAAAATCATGAGGAGGTCAGTTCTGGGGCACAATTATTATTTAATTTAAGATACATACCAAGTACCACCAAAAACTGTCCTGGAAAATGAGGGCTCACAGATATAATAATAACACTTAATATGTTTAATGACATAAAATGATAAATTTGAAAACTTAATCATAAAGGACAACATTTGCAATTAACAGAAGAGAGAATAAATTACCTAGAATTGATTATTTCCTCCTTGAATGTTTAAAATAAGACTATACTTAAATTTAAAAGAAAGAATCAAGAGGCATCTTGTACTTAATATTGAACCGGTATATTTCACAAGTGCCTAAAAATATTTTTCTGTAGCAGGTTTGGAATTGATATTCACAAATTACCCTAAAAAGACTCAAGACTAAGAGTGTATAATAACAGCTCTTTGGGGCTTATAAATGACTAACAGATTAATATATATTCATGTCATCATGGTTTGAATTTTTGGTAAATAACTGAGAATATTCAATTTTATCTATAATCCTTGGGAAATATTTCCCCTTTAAATCACTAGTCTTATGGACTCTTCAGCATAAATTGTGTATGCAAATGAAAGCTGAAATATCAACCTTTTTTCTATTCCCTCAAAAAAAGAAAAAAAAAATCAAAGACTGTTATGGGAAAGTAGCATACTTAAAACAACACCAAGTTTCAAACTAGCACAGGTGACCACAAAAAATTCAAGCAAAGCCAGATCTAAGGGTGGAGGTTATGGAACTACACACTATATTTTTGGTGGAACATATTTAATTTACATTAGAAGGTACAGAGAAGAATTTCAAAAGCTTGACACTTTAATGATTTGTTGACAGAGTGAATATAATTGATCCTTACAATGTGGATGAAATGGAAAATAATAAAAATCTTTTTACTTTATCAAATTAGTACATAGCATTAAAGAAAGGAAAAAGACTGTGGACACTGCATAAAACACATCTGAAGTTTCTACAATGATTTTAAGAGATGACTTGTGTTACTCTAAATTAATTCTAACTTTTTATGTGATGTCTTTCGGTGCATGGCATCTCAAATTTTAAAATGTAACAAAATCACCTAAAATTCTAGTTAAAATTATAGTTTTGGAGATCGAATGAACAGCAGAAGACTATATTAAATATAATTTTCAGATCCCAAGCTGTTCAGTGTTTGTGGTTTGCAGCTTGGGAGTTTTCTACTTTTTTTTTTTTATAGTCCACTCATGAGTGAGTACACCCCCTGCTTATCTTTCTGGGTTTGTAATACCTCGCTCAGGAAGAGAGTCTCCAATTTCTACAAAATGACACTGTTACATATTTCTTTATTTTTCTTGTCACTCTATTCCATTTTATTTTAATTTTTTAGAAAATAAAGGTTTTTCTATGTAAAATAAAAGAAAAAATAAAAATGATAATAAAAAATTATGGTTTTGGCCTTAGGTGGTTGCTGAGGGTGGGCAGTCACATGTATTCTGTTTGTTGAAAGTTCCCAGCATTCATGCAACTGCTCTTAAAGATCACACTCTTCAATAGTAATAGTCTAGAAAGCAGTATATCAGATGGAGAAAAATTTAAAAGAACTACCTAGTGATCAAATCTGATTTGTTCTTAGAAGATACAGCCTCTGGCTACTGGGCAATACTCCTTTGTTTTGTTCTGTGCTTACATGTAAACACTTTTTACAAAGTTTTCAATGGCAAGCATGAGTCAAGTATTTCATATATTAATGCAAAGGACTTGAACTGAGAAATATTAAAGCATACCTTATAAAGCAATGTAAAGATTTTGCCAAAAAAATCTGTGTTAACATCTCATATATAATGACAGGTAAAATACAACAATTTGAAGTAGCCAATGTTCTCATGACTCGTTTGCTGATCAGAGTGCCATAGTGCTCCATCATGGTACCTTCATGATTAATGATAAATTATAGGTTTCCCAGCCCTGTTGATGAGAATCAATGTTATTGTAGTGTACTAGCATGATAAGTCTTAAAGTTGTTGTGGTACTGACCTAAATTCTTCTGAGTACCTTCCTACAAAGGTATAAACATGATCAATTATCTCAGTACTCTGTGCAGCATCTGACACATTTTTTACTACAAGAACAAGAATGTAAATAACAGTATTAAAATTGATGTGACTCATTAAAATGTTGTTTTTTAAATTCTATTATTTTCTTTGCATAGATCGAGTGTATGGATAAACAGTTAACATCTTACTTTCTGAATGTGCTACCATGTAAGCATGTAGGCAGAACTTCTCTGACTGATAGAATACCTGCTTGTTTGGGACTATTACATTGTATAAAATATTTTGTAATAGATTCTTAAAAATTAAAGAAAGTACAAGTGTGTGTGTTTATGTGTGTAGTTAGTAAAATGTTCTTTTTTTTCCTTCTTTATTTTGTATTTATCAAAAAAAACACAGTAAAAAGGATTTAAAATGTGGAAGAGTTAACAATAACTATACAGAGGATAAGAATGATAAGCATGGCTTATCAAGGGTGGAAATACAAATAAGATTGCTACACATATATTTTCTTTGTGTTCAGCTTTCCCTCTGAATATTTTTTTTTCCATCCCTGTATATCCTTATTCAAGGTCTCTTCCCCCTCCCAACACATCTGGTCATTTTTCTTCTCTGCGACTCCCCATCCCCTCCCTGGGCAGGGAGCAGACAGTCCTATGGTCCCACTGACCCAATAATGCTTAGATCAGTCTCCACTTCTGGCCAAATCCAGTTCTTTCACCCCCCCCAAGAGTGAGTCAGGTGTTCCTATAGTTGGACTGGGGTTTGAAGGGTCAGTCCAGGGTGTTTCTGATCCCAAGCTGTTCAGTGGATGTAGTTTGCCGCTTGGGCATGTTTGGCTTTTTTTCTTGTTTGTTTGTTTAGAGACCACTAGTGAGTGAGTATATCCCCTGCTTATCTCTCTGAGTTTGTGAGACTTTGCTCAGGAGGATATTCTCCAAATCCATCCATTTGCCTGTGAATTTTAGGATATCATTTTTCCTTACTGCTGCGTAGTATTCCATTGTGTAGAAGTACCACAGTTTGTTAATCCATTCTTCAGTTGAGGGACATCTAGGTTGTTTCCAGGTTCTTGCTATTACAAATAATGCTGCTATGAACATAGTTGAGCTAATACCTTTGGAGTGTGAATGTGCCTCTTTAGGGTATATACCCAGAAGTGATATTGCTGGGTCCTTGGGGAGATTGATTCTCAATTTTCTGAGAAACCTC